>VUQS01032602.1:0-10590 GCA_015108495.1 Heterochromis multidens | reverse complement strand
GTACAATCAATAATTTAAAAAAAGAAAAAAATGTTCAGCTCGATGTTTTAAGATCATTACCTCTCCCTCTCTCTCTCTCTCTCACACACACACACACACACACACACACACACACACACACACACACACACACACACACACACACACACACTCTCACCTCTCAGTTTGTCTCCTCCCTGTGGCTTTCTTTGTTTTGCTTCAACTCCTTTCCATGCCCTCTCGGTCGATGAATGCTTACAGTGTTTGCCCAGGAAAAAGGAAACATATTTTATGAAAGGCTTAGGTAACAATCCGCAGTATTTATTTTCTTATCTGTAGCTGACTGGTGTTAACACCTGAACAGCTGGTTTCATTTCCTGAGTTAAATGAAGACACCGAAAGGTCGCCAGTGAATTATTGATTGAAAATATTAATATCATTAATCCTGAAAGCTGTTGAAGGTAGAAGTAGAAACAGGATGACAGAAGGTTGGAAAAGAACAAGGGCATGACTCCGATGAGCAATGAAACCACAGAAAGTGTTGATGTTGTGTTTCAGATTCCGACTTGTGTCACATTTTTCATTATAAATATGAAGACAGTCCATTGGAAAAGAGCAGCGACTAAGCTCCAGAAGGAGAATGGATTATGACTGTCATGATTAACACGCAACTATGGAGCACCAATTGTGGAAGAATCCAGCGACAAGTTATTTTAGGTAACAAAAAGAAATCCAGTTAAAGGACACAAACAGAAATCCCACTTTGAAAAAACAGTTTGAAAAGCATCTGTCTGTATGAAAAATAAAAAGTATTTACTTTGAAAATAAAAAGATTTTTCTATAATGAAAACAGAGATATGACATGGTAGATTGAAGTCAATTTATATGATATATAGTATGTTTTTAGTGAGTTACTGTTTTAATATCAGGTGCCTGTCACACAGTGTGTGTGAATCATCTTCAAATCATCTCCTCTGGGGTAAAGTGGAACACATTTTCATATCTTGCTGATATTAAAACTCAAAATGTTGCAAATGGAGCAAATTACAAACATGCATTCAAGATACAACCGGTGAATGTTTCTGTATTTGCTGAGGGTTGTGTGCAGCGTATGGGGGCAGGACAAAGGAGTCTTAATTCATGTGAGAGCTTACAGAATACAAAATCACCTATTTGTGATCGTTTTGTGATTTTAAACATCACTGTCTGCAATCAGCTCATAGCCTCTAAATGACCAAAGTCAAGTGGGGGTGACATATATCATTAAATGATCAGTGGGCACAAAACCACATACATTTTTTGGTGCGCTTTCAATTATGACTTTTGAGTGGACTTCTGCAACTACTAAAGAGGGCTGAATTTTCATTTAGTCACTGTTACTGTTACTGTTTCGAGATCAATGAACCAAGATCATACACACTATAAACTCAATCTCAAACTCCTATTAGCTGATGCTTTGAACTTGATCAATTATTAACTAAGTTTAATTATCAAGGAGGCGGCCCTGAAAAAGACGCTCTTTGCAACTTTTATGTATTAAATGATGGATTTTTCACGAAAACACAAAAGTGGTGCTCAAAACTCACTGACATCGACAAATGACCAGCTGTCAGCACAGCACAGACTCCAACCCAAACTGTGGCTTCAGATAGTATCTAACTAACCACAACATTAACAAGCAAGCAAGCTAAGGTTAGCCAGCTTTCTGCTGTGTTAGGTATCAAGCAAGGAAGCACTGAATTTGGGAGTCAGGGAAAATGAAGTGTACTCACACTAATACTCAGATTTACAGCTGTACAAGATACACGACATACAGTACATTCAATAGTGCAACAGAGGTGCAGGAAAGCCTTGTATTTGTCTTGTCACTGTTTTGACTGATGCAGACATAGCATGTGCCGTGTGCAAACCATAGACAGTATTAAAGATGCATGTAGCTTGTCAAGTCCCGTTATAAAGCCTAGATCAGAATTTTCACCGTCACCATCTTAGTGTTTTGAAACCCCATGAGGCAAATGAGGTCTGTATCTGACTATAAAACCACATGTTTAATGCCTTGGATAATGAGCACACACAGAATAATCCTCCTTTCTGACTATTAGAATGACCAAAATTTACAAAATTGACTTAATGTCTGAATGAGCTGACTGCAGTTCACTAACCATGCATAAGTGACGTTTGGCAAGGGTCCTTTAAGTTAATTTTAAAAAAAAAAGAAATATTAATGAACTTTACCAATCACTAATAGTTAATATATCTGTCTAAATAGCCATAGTTAATACATATTACCAACACTTAACTTAAATTGATGCTGAATTCACACTTCAAACAAAAAAAGTCCCAAAATGACCAAGCATGGTTAGCTACAATGTCACCAAGCTGCATCTGATGTTTGCTGACCATTGGCATGCGTGACTGGCATGTGCATGTCTGTGAGCGTGTCAAAATATAATTTGTTATTGCTTCAACATGTCATAGGAGCAAACCAAAAATTTTGAGGTCAGCTTAACATTGATTTGTCGCTCACCATGCTCATCACACAGCAACAACAATCATCAGGTGCTGGTTTGTAGCTTCATATCAAAGGCTTCCATTAAAAGTGACCAGTAGCTTCTATAACAGTATTACAGTATAGGTTTAGCAACCACCTACGTACATCAGCAAGAAGTATTTTTGCAAATTTGGGTTCTGTTAGCAGCAGTCTGACGAAGATTTTGGAATAATTACAGTAAGAACACATTTTGTGCAGCCTGCCTGAAGGATAAGTTTATAAGAAAGCATAACTGCACTGTCTTCCACTCCATGCAGCATTAACACAGGAGAGAATCAGGATTAAATAAAGTGAAGAGACTCATGTTTAGCAGACTGTCAGTCTGTCGTGATAAATGGCCTCCGTTCTGAACCGAATAGACTCCTATCAATCAAGTGAAGTGTTCATTGGAGATAAATAATGTTTGTGAAGGAAATAGGACATCAGGACACTGTGGCAGCGCTGAATCTGAGTCAGGAAAAATGAGGTCATCCTGTCAATTCTTTGGCTGTATGTTTTTCACAGGCTTATAGAAGCGCTAACCTAAATCTGAGAGATTTTTTTTAGGATAGCTGCTGCACTTTTCCCTCTCTTTCACATCGGGAGGGGGTTCCAGGTTAATTACAGAGGTGGTGTGAGTGGAAATTAGCACTATAGCAGTATAATCCCTCTTTCTTTGTATAATTGCAGGGAAATCTGGTCGTGCAGAACTGAATGGCACTGAAATGAAGACTGTGTAGCCACTGGATTTGTGGAAAGGTTACAGTTCAGTCTAGCAAGAAAAATGAAAAGCTGGAAAAGATTTTAACACCTTTTGTTCTCATTCCTGCACAAATCACTGATAGTGCACAAAAAGCATTGAGGGTACCAGAGGTGATATTAGTAATTATGAATTAAGACAGAAAAAAATCTCCATGGGGATGACATTTAACATCCTCCTGTTCCCTCACCCCCTCCTCTATTTGAACCAAACTTGACCAGCCTTCCACCTTTTGTATTGTTCCACTTGAACACTTCTGCACAGTAGTAGATAAATGAGACTGCAGATAAAAGCTTCATTTATATTGACTATATAATGATAAAAATCAGTTTTTATAGAACAGACATGCCACCAGTTCTTGCCTTTCATCTTCTGTCCTTTTAAGCAACAGAAATTGCAGACCCACATCACACAAAAGACAATGTGTGTGAGGAGGTTAACATTTCTCTAGACTGAGAACCCGAGAAACTGAAAAAAAAAACACGTGATGAACTGGGCCAAGGACAAAGAGGGGAGCAGCAGTGGGGTAGATAGGGTGTGAGGAAGCAACATCCACCACATCAAAGCAGAACAATATTTCATTATTTACTGGATGGAGTACTGGACCAGTAATGCAACAGCAGTGTGGCACACCCAGACACTGTGTGTTCACAGGTGCATTTTCTCTCCTTTTCCAATCCTAACCTGCTGATACCTCTGTCATGTGGTGTGGAGTGAGAGACCCAAATGCAGACTTCTGAGGCAAACTGGTAAGAACAAAAGACGAGCCTTTATTAAAGTTAAAGTCCAAAACAATAAATCAAGAAACAGAAGCAAACAAAGTCAAAAAAGAAACACAGAACACTAGGAATTCCAGACATAACTAAGGCAGCCCCACAGGGAACACACCAGGAAAACAGAGTATGACACAACAAGGAGCTAAAACAAACTGTAACCAAGACTCAAAACCTACAGAAACTGAGAGCACAGAATACAAGAAAATAATAAAAATATCAATACCTGTAACTAAGAAACCATAGAGACTAATGAATAAAAGGAAATCAAACGTTGAGGAACAACTAAACTCAACTACAAATCGCAAATGCAACTAAGCACTACAGATAAATACTAAGGAAAAACACAAAGATAAATTATACACAATAAGCATAAAAGGACTCAAACAGAATATATTTAATAAAAAGAAGCACTCAGAGAGCGCAAACCTACGCCAAAGCAGCTCACTCTCTGGGCAGTATCTACTGTACTTTTAAGGGAATAGTATTGTATTTTGTATATATTCATTTTGTTTTCTTTGTACTTTGTAAGACCCAAGACCACAACAAATTCAAATGTTCTATCCCCATGTAAACAGATGGATACGAAACACGAGAAGCAGACACATTCAAGCAAACACTAGTTTGAATTTGAAGTCTTTGTTAGTGTTTAACTCCATGGCCAAATACCAATAAAAAGGAATCAATAAAGATAATAGCATTGATATCAAGAACATGTCCATCAAGATCAACATCCATCCAAACACATACACACAAAGCTGTGTAACCCTACAAGGACACTTATCCACCTGGCGTCAGACAGACTGCTGTTAAGATGAAGTGGCCGATACCTTTCCATTTTATGTAGACACACATGTAAACACACACATATTCACATTCTCTTGCATTCAGCCCCCATATGCACTAATGGCTTTTCAAGTTGATTTTCTCCTGGCTGGGCAAGGCTAAAGAGGGCATAATATTCACAAACCTAACTATAGAGACTCAGGAGCTAAAGTGCCTGCTGACACTTTATTTATTACACTATCCATTCTCAGACAACTTTTGTATTCCATCAGGTAAATCCACACAACAGTGAAGGGTCAGGATTTTTGCAGTATCACCATCTGTTAGTTTATTTACACGGTGACCAGAATTGATTTGTTGGTTGACTTGAAGCTTGTGCAGAAACAATGTGTTTGCTATTTTGGTACTGACAAAAAAATAATATTTAGTGCAGACTTCCAGTCATAAAAACCACTCCTGCATAAACACTGTACCACCATGTTGAACTATAAGCAATAAATACACGTGCCAAGATGTGACCTGGACAGAAAGCATGATGAGAGCCTGAGGGCTAAACCATTCAGACAGTTCACCCACCCGTTTACGCCTGACTGCTGCATACATGGGCCAACATCAAAACATGCACAAATGCACGGACCGAGCAGCAGCAGCAGCAACCTCTGGGGCTGAAAAACAAAGCCAAAGCAGTTCCTCTGCTGACCAGTTGAGGCTGTCTATGAGCAAAACCCCATAGACTCCCATTCTAAAATACCCAACCTTATAGCAGAAATAAACATGTTTACAACCTGCTTCAAAAGCAGGGGCAATTTTTTGTATAACTCACCTGTTTGGGTTTTGTTAAGGCTTAAAGTAAGGGGTATGGCTGTTAAGACTGACGCAGATGGCTGTCCGCTAGGCTCCACCTCAGCTAATTAGAGTCACTTAACTGGACCTCTCGACCATGTTTGTGTTATTTTGTTGCCTTTTGGTGCAATTTTATTTGGAATTGCCTAACAAATACATTATATGGACAAAGGTATTGGGCTCATCTCTAAATCTTTGAATTCAGGTATTTTTGGTCCCATTGCCACAGGAGTATAAAACCAAGCACTGAGCCATGCAGTCTGCCTTTACAAACACTTGTAAAAAAATGCATAATTTTAAAGAGCTGAATGAATTTGAGCATGGTAGTGTAATAGGATGCCAACATTCCAACAAGTCAGTTTGTGACATTTCTTCCCTCCAAGATATACCACAATCAACTGTAAGTGGTATGACTGCAGAGTGGAACCATTTAGGAACTGCAGCAACTGAGTCACAAGGTGGCAGACCATGGAAATTTGGGGTCGCCAAGTGCTGAGGTGCATAGTGCATAAGTGGCTCAGGTGATGGAGTGGGTCGTCTATCAATCGGCAGGTCAGTGGCTCGATCCCCAGGTTCCTCCTCCTTGGGTAAAATGCTGAACTCTGAGTTGCCCCCAGTCTAAGCATGGATGTGACTGTTAGACAAAGCGCTTAGGCATAGATAAAAGTGTTATATGAATGTGTGTGTGATTGGGTGAATGAGACTTGTAGTAGAAAACATTTTGAGTGCCCAAATTGAGTACCATCCATTTACCATAAAAATCGCCAACGCTCTGCTCATTCAGTAACTGCAGTTATTGAGTCAATAGAGCATTATGGCATGGATTTCCATGCAAGCTTTATAGAGGTGTAAAGCACTGGACTCTGGACTCAGGAGCAGTGGAAACACATTCTGCGTGCTGATAAATAACACTCATCTATCTGGCAGTCTGATGGATGAGTCTGGGTTTGGTGTTGCTAGGAGAACATTACCTGCCTGACTGCATTGTGCCAACTAGAGTCCCTTAGTTCCAGTGAAAGGAAATCTTAATGCTTCAGCTTACCAAGATATTTTGGACAATTCTGTGCTTGTTTGGGGATACCGCATATTAATGCCCATGGATTTAGGATGGGATGTCATAAAAGCTCCTGTAGGTGTAATGTCTAGGTGAGTTCTGAGTACTTTAAATTTAAAAGAAAGGATGGTGGCCTGAACCTAGCTATTGGCCACCATCATTCCTTTTAAATTTAAAGTACTCAGAAATGCAGGATGGATGTCAACGACTCAGGGAACAGCTTTATAACCAATCCTCCTGACAACCATCCAGGTTGACCACAGTGGCTGAGTGTGAATGGAACGAGTTTCCTGCCCAAAGCAACCCCTGCCATGACAATATGGCTTCAACGAATTAACACGTTCCCCATGGAGAGACAGGATGGACACACAGAGAGAAATCTGCCGTGGAAAATCACTGAGGAAATATGTAGGAAAATATTAAGGCTTTTTACATGCTATTCAAAGAAAGGCCACCACCAAAATGGAGCCTAAAAAGATCTTCTTATACTTTCCATTTATTTTTCATAATCAAAGAGGGATTGATTTATTTCTGGATAAACTGTCCTGTAACAAGATGACTCCCCAGCCAAACACCAATGAGACAAGAGGCAAACGATCGACCACCTGGTAGCAAGTATAAAAAATGCACCATTTAAGATGCCAGGCTCTGATTTTGACACCTTTAGGAAAGCCAAAACATACGGAGGGGGCAGGTTCCCAGCATTCAGCCATTTTTGTCTCAGCTGAGCAGGGATGATGGAGCAGATTGTAATTCTGATATTTCCTCATTATATAATCCAAAGGAGAGACAGACAGGCAGAAAGCTGCAGCACATGGGCTACGGTTCAGATTAACAGAGAAACAAACTGATGGAAAGACAGACATGAGGAGGCGGAGTAGTAGAAAGTACACATTAAACTTCACATTAACACAGACTGTTAAACTGCTTCGCACGATTAACGAAAACAATAATTTGAGTAAAACCTTCTACATATTAAGAATAATACATAAAGCATCTGCCGCCTTCTCAAATTTTATGGTCTTTTAACTTTTACTGAGCGTCGCCATGTTGACAATAAAGTAGGCAGACAGAACGATGTGCAGGCAGGCAAGGCAAACACGGCAGTGTGGGACAGGCAGGAAATTCAAAGCAATCATCTGTGGCCTCCAGGGATAATCACTGCAAAGCCCCACTGTCCCATTCACTGAGGATAAAACCCACTGGATTAATCTGCAGGCCTACAGAACACACACACAAGCCTCACAACACTTACATAACACACGGAACACTCTTCCTCTCTTTTGCATGCTTTTCTTTCACTTTGGCATTCACAGCCTCTCTCTCACTTCTGCTCTCACTAACACGCACAAACCCTAGAGCACACACACACACTAACACACACACACACATGCACACACTTACACAACCCCCCTCCTCTCCTCCATTTCTTCTCTGCATGTACACATTCAAATGGACACCTGTCAGTATACTTCTCTGTGCGCGCTCATTTTTACTTACAGACTGTTGACAGGCACATATAGAGCAGTATATATTAGGTAAAAACAGACTGTTCATACATGTGCCATAAATGGGGAAGAAGGACATAAAAAAAAAGCAAAGTTCTCCTCCTGTGTGGACAGCAGGATTACAGTATTCACATGCTAACAACAAAAACATAAACGTCTTTAAAAGATTATCACGCTTCTTTCCAGAAGGATTTGTACTTTCGGTGTTGCACTGATATTAACCTTGCTGCCGCAGGAATCGGGTTACTGCAGCTCCACGATGTCATTCTGATCGATAGGAGGGACCATATCACAATTTCAAAAGTCTTTTAAATGATAATTTGATGAGGCGTCAGGATGAGAATACAGAATAAACAACAGTAAGTGTTTCTTTGTGTATCCTCTATGTCTAACAAATGCATTAAATGCATTTCCTATGTATTTATTTACAAACATTTACGAGTTTTAACAAGTATTTTGAAATGTGCATTTTTTTTGGTTTGCTCTTGAGTAGACTTTTTTTTATGTGTTTCACATCGCCAAACACAGCAGGAGCCACCAAGCTCACCCAAAAAACTGTGACTGGAGGTGAAAGTGTCTATAAGGCCTTTAAGTCACATTAAGTTGGCCAGACATGAAGCAAAGTGTCAAAAAATATGCAATAACTTTGGATATGAAATCGCATATCCTACATTTAGCGTCTCAAGTTCTAAACATGTAAATTTCTCTCTGCTGGTTTAAACTGCTGCTGCTGCTGCTGTTGGATTGTTTAAAATTAGAGTTGCACAAACTGTGAAATTCTGCATTGGTGGGCTCAACAATTTTGCCAAAACCAATTTTTTGATTGTTTGTTTTGTATTTGTTGTTATTTTCCCCTCTTTGTACAAGGCAAAGAAAAGCAGTCTTCATTTAATAAACAATCTTTCAGCTATTCATCAAACTATCTTGCAGCTTTAAGCCAGCACAGAAGTCATGTGACACAACAAATAAACATCGGCCACTGTCATTGGGAAATGTTGATTTATTGACCAATAGTCCGAGAGCAATCATCAACACTGATTTGGCCAGTAACAATGTATCCTAACAGCTCATATAAGCTCACCAGACACTTTGTTAGGTACACCTTGCTAGTACCGGGTTGGACCCCCTTTTGCCTTCAAAGCTGCCTAATTCTTTGTGGCACAGATTCAACAAGATGCTGGAAACATTCCTCAGAGATTTTGGTCCATATTTACATGGCAGCATCACACAGTTTTATCAGCTGATGTGAAACTCCTGCTCCACCACATTCCAAAGACTAGATTGAGATCTAGTTGGTACTAAGGGGCCCAAATTGTGCCAAGAAAATATCCCCTGCACCATCACACCATCAGCAGCCTGAACCGTTGATACAAGGCAGGATGGATCCATGCTTTCCATGTTTTCATGGATCCATGTTTTTTATGCCAAATTCTGACCCTACCTCCAAATCTCACAGCAGAAATCAAGGCTCATTAGACCAGGCCACATTTTTCCAGTCTTCTGTTGTCCAATTTTTGTGAGCCTGTGTGAAGCCTCAGTTTCCTGTTCTTAGCTGACAAGAGTGGCACCCGATGTGGTCTTCTGCTGCTGTAGCCCATCTGCTTCAAGGTTCGATGTATTGTGTGTTCATAGATGCTCTTCTGCATACCTTGGTTATATATATTTGAGTTACTGTTGCCTTCCTGTCAGCCCAAAGCAGTCTGGCTATTGTCCTCTGACCTCTGGCATTTCACCCAGAGAACTGTGATTAGATATTAGATATTTGCATTAATGAGAGGTTGAACAGGCCAACAAACTGGCCAGTGAGTTTGCGCATTCCTCCTGTATACTGTTTTGTATGCTGAAAAATATAGAAATGGGGGTCTTTTAAAGTTAAAGTCTTAAATTAATGAAAAGTCACAAGTTTGTGTTGTTAAAGCTAAACTCTGTAAGCAGCACCCATTCAGACTGACTCAGCTCTGAACATAAACTCTGTGGGTGCAACCAAAACATACTGGAGGGCTTCTTAAAAGATGCCCCTCCCAGGGGCAGATTTATGCCAGGTCTATTTTGATAAATGATGTGCCACCCAAACAAGTTTAAAGAGTGTATGTCAAAAACCAATCTGTTTATAAAAACCTCACTGGGTAAAATAAAAAAGCCGCCTTTGCCAGAAGCAGATCCCCATGCTCCTTTTATTGCTCAAACTTGATAAGTGAGCAACAGAAGACTGTGATCTCAGCGCATAATCGCTCGTGTTTTTCTATCGTGTGGCAATTTTACAGACGATTGCACTGAAATTTAACAGGAAGGCGAAAAGAACAAAATGAATAAACAACAAGGGGAATAAATTAAAGTATCCAATGAAGAGGATTGAG
>VUQS01032599.1:0-14015 GCA_015108495.1 Heterochromis multidens | reverse complement strand
TCCTTAACAAAAAAAAACAACCAAAAAAAAAAAAAAAGAAAGAAAGAAAGCCACCAAGGAGACAAGACTATATTCTGCCTGCCAGCGTTCAAAGGGAATCAAAACAATCTAATCAACATCAACACAGGACTGGACCCTCACAAGGATGCTACTCCAGCACAGAGGCTACTAGACGGTCCAAACAGCCGCTGCCAATATGTTCAGGCGAGGTAAGGAAAGAGGGCTGCACTTGATTTTGTTGCTGATGATGTAGAGCGCGTGTAGCCGGGCTGTGACTGTCGATGTGTGTGTGAGAGTTGATACGATTTTTTTTTTTTGGTATAAAATATTGAGTATGTTATTTATTTATTTATTTTCACATTTTGGCCAAATTGAGTCACAGACGAGTCTCTTGGTGTTTCTTAAACTTACCAGTCGTCTCTTATCCGCTGTGGTGGCCACGACTGGAAAGGAGATTAAATATTTATTCACTTCATGTAAAAATTATTCTTAAAATAGCGAACCGCTGCCGCACTGCAGTTTGTAGGACCTGTCTGCACGAGGGTGGCTGGTGCTGTTGCTACGCGCGCCAGCGCGTAAGAAATGGGTAGACAGCACGTGAGAATGAAATTGGAAAAGTTTACAATTTGGCTTCTTTTTTTTTGCTTCAAAAGTTTCACATGTTTAGGCACTTTGTGCGCACCTATGACTTTAGCGCGCGCGCGCACCGCGTGTGGAAATCCGTGTGACAGAAGGAGGCGCTCAGCCTGCCACTAGCAGTGTATTTCGTCTTGTACCTGCAGTGAGGGAGACGGTGGCTTTCCCATAGGTTCCGCGGGCCCAGAGAGAATAAAAACCGGCCCAAGTGTCTCCCAGAGAATAACTGTACGCTCCTACTGCGTGTTGTTTACTCTGACACGCTGCTGTTCGAGAATAGGTATTAAGTTTTACCACGATGACCTTGCCTGCTCATGTGTTGATAGGAGAGCTCCCATCCCTCGAGCCACCTCTTTTTCTGTGCGTGCACGCGCAGTGACAATTAAAAATAACAACTGACAAATCCTAAAACAACAAAACACACACACACACACAAAAAGCATTTTCACAAATTGATGTCCCTTGTTAAACAAAATACCAGCCTTTGTGTAATTATTGAAAAAATGATGCAAAGTACACTGAAAATACACACACAAATCACACACACACGTTTTAAAGAAGAGTATTTGTGGTGTGGAGTGGTGACTCATCTGCCAATTGCCCCCCAAAACATACAGTTGGGTTCCAGTGAAAGACAGCTTGTCTGAGAACTGTTTTGAAATGAGTGCAGTTTGCGGCTGACTGAACCCCGAGAACATAATGGAAAAAAAAAACAAAACATTCTTTAATAGAGACACTGCATGTCTGTCATTTGTCATTTCCATGCAGCTCAACACAGAGCAGGGAAACAACACACATACATCCATGCACATCATAATCTATTAGCTCACTTGGTTGGCCTGAGTCAGGGCACAAGCTGGGCGATCTCCTCATTAAGGGTGGGACCTAATGGGCTTGACAGAGGGCTGATTAGTGCTGTCACTGTGTGTGTGTGTGTGTGTGTGTGTGACAGAGCACAAGAGAGAGGGAGCAAAGAGTTTGCTGGCTAGAGGGAGACAAGCTTTAATTTTAATCTTCCTGTAATTTCAGATGGATAGCATCCACCCACCCACCTACCCGCACACACAGCAAAAACACACAGTGGTGATGGCTGATGCGCTGCTTTGTATCTCCTCCTACAAATATGTGACTGTCAGTCGCAATAATAAAATCCAGAGTAATTGTGCAGTCTGTCTGAGATACAGTTATCTATGTCTGTCACCTTTACCCACAGTATCTCTCCGCAGTGGGATAAAACAAGAGTGAGAGAGTGAGGAGAAAGAGGATAAGTGTTTTTGTGTAATGAAAACTCCCTCTCTCTTTCTCTCCTTGTCTGTCTCTCATTCTTTCTCTATCTCTCTGCTTGGCCAACCAGCTCCTGCTGCCAGCCTCAAGCTGAGAGAGGCCTGGCAGGCTGATTGGCTACTAGCTTGCTGGTTTGGGTGGCTGCCGAAGCTTTGTTTCCCAGCGTGTTTGAAGCTGGATTTGTCTCCCTTACTTGACTTTGCCTCTGTTACCCGACTTGTCAATTTCCTTATTTATCTACATATTTTTCCCACAGTAAGATATATACAGGCACTGCACAAACCAAACAAACCAAACTTTAAAATTAGTCACACAAAGAATATTTGTCACTTAAACAAAAGACCCACACAAAAGGCTTTACTATGCTCTGTAAAAGTGCAGACCTGTTTTTATTGTCAGCTATTTAAAGGATGTTTAAATAAAATAAATTATTTTCAATATTGATTTTTATTAGTGGATAATTATTTTCTGAATTAATCAAATATCAGATAATCGTAAAAAATCCACAAAACCCCACAGACTCAAAGATTTTTGTCACACACAGCTAAGAAATACATTAAATTCTCACATTTTCGAAAACACATCAGTTAACATTCAATAGTTTAACTGAAAAAAGGACTAAAATGATTGGTCAGGTGTCATTTCTGTGAGCTGATTCATCACTTTATCATCTACTTAACTCTATATCGATCTAAATGTTTAATTTAGACTATTTCAGTACCAGTGCTAATGTTGCTAACCCATGCAGTCCATGCCTGTTTGAATAACCATTTAGCAAAACCTAAGAAGCATTTTTTTTTTTTTCCTTTGAGAAAAATTGGATTAAGCACATTTGATTAAACCTCTGATGTTTAATCCATTATAGGTGGTAACCCTAACCCTGTATTTTTGGAGAAAGACAAAACAATTACTTTGGAAAAAAAATGTGAAAAGTTTTTGATGTGTCTCACTTAGAATGAATATTTTCTCTGATCCCTGTTTGCCATTATTTGGAAGAACAATTTGCTAAAAACAAAAATGACATATTCTGATTGGGTTGGGGTTAGAATAGTCAAAGATGATGACTCAGACTTCAAGCCACCTAATAGATAATTATACCCATAAAGCACAGGCAAGCCCATTCACCACTTTGAAAGCACTCTGATTGATAGCGTTTTCTTGAAAGAACTTATAAACATTTACAATGAATGAGTTGTAGAAGTTCATTTCTGCTGGTGGCTTAACTGGGGTGAGAAATAAATACAGAGGTTTTGAAAAAATGCTACAGTTAGTGTATGGTTTGCCACACAGGGATGTGCTGTATCAAGAATTTTAAAAAATGGTTGTTAGCTATCATCAGAGGCTTTTATTTTATATTAAATAAAACCTGTTTGCTGTACTTTGGCACTAGGTATGTTATTATACCAGAAATTTGGTAGTCAATACCAATACCAGTAGAATTAAACAATTCTTGATACCCAATTTGTCACCAAAATAAAGTGAAAATGTCCTTTATTAAAAGTTTGTTTTAAATCATTGACCTGGTGGTGACAGACCATTTATTTAAAATGCATTATATTTACATTATATTTTATTGACGTAATACAGACTGAAATATTAGGATGGTTGTTGAATAGCCTACTAACATTACTATGAGGCATTTATATAACATTACCCACTTCTAATGTTAGGTAATGCCAGCTGTCTCAAACAAAATGGCAACGTGGAATTCAGGATAACATAAGAAGGATAATACTTTGGGTGTGTTGGATATTGAACTGCAACTCATTGAATTCTTTGAACAGATTTGGACGCTGGCATTTTAGGAACTAAATTGGAAGGATTTCCTCCCTTGGTCTGAAAAGTATGATAGTGTCATTTGCATGTTGCCTTTTGCGAATCAGTTATCAGTTATTAAGTACTTCCATAGGCTTACTGGGTTTCTTATCAACGAGTTGCTGCAGCTACACTAGCTGTCATCTTCCACGTGTAGTTTTTGCTGTGCTTGTGGGCATTCTACTTCTTCTTCTTCAGCAGTTGAATATAGACAAGAACATACTGGCGTATGCTGCCTATGCTACCTATGTTACAAATAAACTCCAAGTATTGCGTTTTCTGATTTCTGACATCGAAAGGAATTGTAATTGTATGGGTTTTGGTGACATCCCTTCTTGGCACCATGAGAAGATGAGAAGTTTGCAGAATCAACTATTAAAAGTATGTTCTTGGAAGTACCCATTGATGTACAACTATCAATGGTAGACTTTGATACAGAAGAAAACTGTAAACATTCTCAACCAAATTCTGACGAGTGTCTTCTTTTGTTGATTTCTGTGCTGATTTATTCACATTTATTCAAGTGCACATCAAAGATAATGATATGATTGGTAAATCTAAGTCTTCATCTGTGTTTAACATTTGTCTGTGTGAGATTTAAATGAGCAATGGTTCGGAGGAGTACAAATATTGATGCATTCCTTTCACCTCATGCAGTATCTTTGCCTCACGTGTCTCCCTCAGTGGCCTTCTTCCTACACAACTCTTGAAGACTGAAGTTGCTGCATGGATTGGATGGATAAGTTCAATCCATATGGAAGGCTGCACGATTGTGCAGCTCCTACTCGAGCTGTGAACTTCAGCCTCTAAAGACATGACAGTGTCTTCCTCTCTTCTTATCACTTTTTAATATGATTTCATCCTCGCACTTTTGTCACCATTCCTGCCGTTGGATATACGCTGTGGTCCACAAAAAAGTCGTATTTGAAATACTGAAATGTTCTGTGTTACTACCTTCAGCCATGATAATCTATAACGAACCTCATCTCTGTACTGAATTATACTGATCAATATCAATATACGATGGTAAAATTGCAAGTCACTGTTCATACAGGCTATAGCCTCAGCATCGCTCCAGGCTGCCTCTGGGCCCAAATGTGAATAAAGTCCTCATCTGATTATTAAACTTTTTAGCAGCATTATGAAATTAAAGAAAGGTTTTTTTTTCCTGATTAAACCCCCAATTTTTATTTGCATACTATGCTACATGTTCACGTAGGATTGCTGACCATCATTTGTCACCTCCAAGCCTGCTTTCTCTTCGGATGAAACACAGTATCATGAAGTACATCTGATGGCATTGTGACAAAAGACTAATGCCACATCCTTACTTTCTCTCTGAGCTGACAGTTGCACTGGCACGCATACATTTTGCCTGCAGGCCACTGTCAAGTCTACAGTCACACAATTAGAAGCTGCTGTTGCTTGTTTGCTTTGTTATGTGTGTGTATGTGTGTGTTTTGTAGATGATTGCCGTGGTAGATGATAATAACATATGGATTGGTGACAAAATGTTTATTCGGGTCGTGAAGCACCAAATGGTGGAGTAATTGAGAGCTGAGATTGATCCAAATATGCTCTTGCTGTACCAACATCCTGAGGCAGCGGCCAGATTTTACAGATTAGGACAATATAGGGAACATTGTGCTTTGTGTGGATTTTGTGGATATATTATATTAGAGAACTAAATCATCTTGGGATTTGATTACAGGAATGGAAGTCATATCATAATCAATTACATCCCTAATGCAAGTCAGAGTGGAGAGCAGGATGAAACGCATCACCACACACAGCGAGTGTCCATGTGATGGCTGTGCATATCAATGACCTTTGCAACCGCTCCTCCTGCCTGATCTCAAGGTCACGCACAGACTCCTTCGTTCTTTCTTCTGCTTTATCCTGAGCTCAGTGTGGTCTGCCTGCTGAATTCTATTTTATCATTATGTCTCACCACAATTTTCTGGAACGTGCACAGCATTTACAATCGACGCACCGCGTATAAATGCGTTGAAATAATTACAGGGACCGATGTTTTACAGCTCCGAGCTTCTAAACTAGCGAACTCTCACAAACACAATGTTAAAAAAAAAAAAACCTTTAATGAGCAGAAATTGTTTTGATGCTAAATAAACAAACACCAAGTGCTACAAATTATGCAGTACAGAGCATGAAATGGCATTTCACAATGGCCCTGTGGTGTTTTATTCTAACTTTCTTGCCAAGTCAAGCTTTATTACACATTTATTTTTACACCAAACATACCGTTTTGCATTTTCTATATTTTTCACTGGGGTAAAGTGCAAGTTGAGGCAGCTATAGGAAAGAAGCCATTATTCTGCTTAAAAAAAAACAAACCATAAGGCTACCGCCGCAGAATGTACAAAGCTGAAGTGGTTTATTCTTCAGTTCCCCCGAATTAGATTCATGCTAGTTGTTTAATTGCCACTGCAGTGAAGTGGTTGCTGATGGTTGGTAAATACGGTGCACTAATTTGCTTATGAATCTCCACAGTTTACCTTGAGAGCACACACAGCAGGAAGGTCCTGTGCGAATAAAGTGTCCAATCAAATAAGACATTACTCCTTATCAGGAGTCCTGTAAAGGCCTCTGATTGCAGGTTCACTTAGCAACAGCTGGGGCTAGCTGTGCATTTACTGCATGGACTCTCTCTCTCTGTGAATATGTTTGTGTGTGTGTGTGTGAATAAGGAGAGAGAGTTGCATGGGTGTGTCTGCATATGTGAGTGTGAGAAAGTTTTTGGATGAAAGTGATGCAAATGCCAGTGATCACATAGTAAGAGCACGGCGCTCATACAGATTTTTGTGTGTGTTCGAGCCTCAGGAATCATTATTGTAAATGTCAGAGCTGATGCGTAAGAGAGGAGTTATACTGTGCTGATGAGGCAGGGAGAACGTGTGAGACAGAAAAATGGACACAGCGAGAAAATGAGTGGTTATCAGGAGAAAGAATTTACATGGAGGATAATGGAATACACATAGAGAAAGTGAGCCAGTGGCAGGTGAAGGTAGTGGAGCTGATAGGAGCTGACTGTGTGGATGTGTGCTACAGTGTCACCATCTTTGACTAAGGAACTTTGGTATTTTCTTGTCTTCAGAGGGAGAGACAGTTGGCTGAACCAGCCCCTTGAAACAGCATCCTCCTCTTCTGACTGAAACATTGGAAACATTTGTGAGACATTTCTTTCTGAGACTGACATGAAAGGAAGGATGTACATCTCATGTCTGTGCATTAAGTACAGAGAAGGAGAAACTTGGCTTAGCAGTAAAGCTGGAGGCAGGGGGGAAACATGAAGCCCGGCTCTGTTCAGTGATAAAGAAAAAAAAAAAAAAACACCTACCAAAATCTCTAAAGCTTACTAAATAACAGGCTGCATCTTGTTTGTTTATCTTGTGCACCAACAGAAATGTAAAAAATTGTGACTGTATGGGGAGTTGTGTGTTTGAGGTATTTCTTAACAAACAGCAGCTCATCCATCTGGCTTTAATGCAGGTTGCCAGATTTATGAGGACTGTTTTTGGCCCTATACAGGCACAGTGATGCAAAGTGTTCCAACCTTATTCTGAAAACAAGGCCAACAAACAGATCCATCATTTAATTCCTGCTAAAAAGTTGTTGTTTTTCTATGTCTCGTCATGCATTTTTCATGCATTTGCAAACATTCTTATATATATATACTGTAGCGTCTGGCTTTGAAAAGTTAGCCAATACAGAAGTGCCTTAACCCTCATTCTACCGACATGTTTAAATACATGGACTATTGACTGGGGACCCCAAGAATAATTTACTATGAGAGGCAATCATAATAGCAAAATAATAAAAGCCAAAATTGTTTCTTCTTAAACCATCATTAATTATGTAATTAATATTAAGATCATCTAAACAAAAAACAATAGATTATTATTGTCATTATTTTTTCAATTAATTTGCACATTTTATAACATACAAAAGTATAACAATCTATACTTTTCTTTAATGCAACTTGCAGCTTTTATCCAAAGTACAATTGATGTTATTACCTAAAAGCTTATTTACCATCCTTTGGCTCTGGTATCACTTGGTTTTCAGTAATTTCAAGGGAACATTATTTGTGCTGTGTTTATATTATGGATCCAATCAGATCATTTTGACTCCAATATAAAAAAAAATGAAATAAACCCACAACCAGCTAGCCCAGAGACATAATCTCTCCATCATGTCCTGGGTCTGCCTTGGGGCCTCCCTTCCTCCTCACCTCCTCTTCCTAGGACATGTCCAAAACACCTCACCTAGGAGGTGTCCAGGAGGCATCCTGCTCAGATGAACCACCACAATGGCTCCTTTCTATGTGAAGGAGTAGTGGGTTTACTCTGAGTCCCTCCCAAATGACCGAGCTCCTCACCCTACCAGTAAGGTAGAGCCCAGACACCCTTCAGAGGAAGCTCATTTCTGCTTGCATCCACAATGTCATTTTTTCAGTCGCTACCCAGAGATCGTGACTATAGGTGAGGGTCGGCATGTAGATTGACCTATAAATCGACAGCTTCAGGGACAGCTCTCTTTTCACCACAGCAGACTGGTACAGCGTCTGCAGCAGCAATGTGTCTGTCAAGCTCCTGCTCCACTCCAAGAGTGGCTACTCCATCTTTTTCCAGCTGAGAACCTAATTCTCAGGTGCTAATTCTCATCCCAGCTGCTTCACACTCAGCTGCAAACTACCCCATTGCAAGCCGGTACTGAGTGTTGGACAGTCAACAGGGGGAGTTTTCCCCACTCCCAGGAGGGTCATTGCTGCTCAGATTAGGGCTTGTAATGTAGCAGTATCAGTTCTCCATTTCATGTCTGGCATGCCCCAGTGCTCTCAGGTACAGTAGATCCAGTGATGTCTCCAACATTTTTGATAACTTCCAGTCTGGGAAGTTCCCCATCAAGATAATGAAGGCAGTGATGGCATCTGAGTTTTTCTTCTTTAGAATGACTGACAGAGTGCCCTCACCCTGTGGATACTGTGTGTTTCTTTAATTTAGGACCCATGGCAGATATTAAGTGAACCAATAGTTCAGATTATTAAAAGTGCATAGGCGGAATTAGGTGCTTTTGACTGGGGTCCCCTGTGTTTAAAAAACAAAACAAAACACTAGTCAAAGCGGAAATAGAAAACAACAATGTGACATCATTAGGAACAAATTTATTGACAAAGTAAAAATAAATTGGAATGAAAAAAAAACCCCACCTGTGAGATATGACAAAATATACCTCGACCCCAGTCAACAGAATAAAGATTAAACCTTTATTCTTTGTAATGGCCAGCAGGAGGCCAACAGCTGTGGTAGCCAAAAGATGTCCAGTTGTATAGAAATCTATGAGAAATTTCAAACACTTCCCTGATGGTCTTGGTCACTAGTTGGAAGACTTTTTGAGTGTGGAATGATTGTCATTACATAAATTCTAGTTTAGAGGAAAGTAGACCATAAAACAGGGTATGTTTAGGGCATGGCTGTGATTGACAAGTTGCTACCACAAGAGCAGTGTCCCTCAGTTTCTTAGTCAGATCCACCCCTCCCTCGTGACATGTGGTTGGGAAAACAAAAAAAAAAACAAAAAAACAGCAACATCCAAAATGCTCAACTCCAAGGTTCGAACAAGACACAAACCAATGGGTGATGTTTAGGTGGCTGCATCTATCTTTTACATACACCCTATGGTAGCAACAAGGCAGATAGTATGCTTTAGAGGCAACCCTTCCAGGCTTATTGGAATTTAAGAAACAAATGTTGAACCATTTCTTTAAACTGACGCCATAAACTTTTACACAGTTGCCAACTAAAGCGACTTAAGTCCCACATTCATTCACTGTTGCTGATGAAGTAGTGAAAAAGTGCAAAATATGACAGCTGCATTATCAATAAGAGCACACCACATAATATATTTCTGAACACACTGACATAAAATAAAAAATTTAAATCCTTTGTGTCTAACTCCCAGGCTGTATCTCATCCATCCCTCCTTTCTCCCCTCAAATCTCCTCGCCTCCCATGTCTTCTCCTCTGTAGCTGGTTCACTCTGTACCTGTTGAATAATTGATAGCTGTTTTGGTTTCCGATAAGGCGTTTGGGGTCCACAGCTCTCAGCAGTATGGGCTTGCTGTTTTCCTCACGGTAGATCACACAGCTCAGTCTGTCCTTTTACTCCCTCTCTCTTCCTCTTCTTCACTGCCTCCCTACTTTTTCCATCCTTGTCTTCTCCTATTCCACATTGCAGTTATTCTGATAACAGGTTTGCCTCCATGTCGTAGCCAGCAGCTCCAATTCCAGGTTTTATTTTCGATAAGGTCTTATAAGGTCTTGATATTCATCTTCTTCTGATTACAAAGGACCATGTAAACATAAATAAATGTAATACTCTAGATATTACCATGGAAACAGAACTAGTAGATCTGAAAAATAATAAAGAAAGATAAACTATTTAAAATACTGCCTGCACGAAGCGGCTCACAGCGCAGCAGCCCTTCCATCATATGCTGGTTGTTGCATGGGATCCAAGGTGCACCCTGTTGTTTACAGGAGGTAGACAAATTAACAGAAACACTCTTTGGAAAAGTTTCAACTTAGGTGGCTGATTCATCAAAGCAAGCACGGAAATGTGCATGAAACAGGCTTCATGCCCAGTGACAGAATTTAAGGACATTTCCTATACTGTCAATCCTTGTTAGTTTCAAGATGACGCTATAATTAGTAGTGTCCTGAGACTGTCCTTGTGAGTAAACAGTAGGTTTAGTTGTGTATTCATTTGCCTTAGGTCATGTTCTTTGTTCATTTGAATGGGACTATGCTGTTAATGCAGTGGGCTCAACATTTGGCAGAATACTAAACAATTAAACAAGGCACAGCATAGGCCACCATTACATCCACACAGGGGGGAAGCATCATGGTGTTGTCACACAGTCTGGTCACATGGCAACAAAAGGATAAGTGACAAAATGCACCGTTGCTTTTGACAGTCATCATGAAATAGAAAGCAAAGCATTTCAACTGGAAGTATGTTTCACAACTCCAGCACGTATGTCTTTGATGCTCCTCTGCGGGGACGTGTCAGCAAGGTGGTAATTCTGTATTTTAACCTAATCCATTATCCTTATGTAAACCTAACCTAGAAGTTTATTTGGTGCCTAAACCTAAGTAACCAGCGAATGAAAACACAACTCCACTTTAAAAGTTATACCAAAGAAAGTGTAAAACCGTCCTGTTGTAGAATACAAAGTAGAGTTTCCTAAGTGAATGACGAGTAACTTGTGTTGCTACCTTAGCCTTCTGCCTCCTAATATGGAGTTTGCTGCTCAGTCAATTTGGAAACACCACAATTAATGCCCTTGAGCACAAATGAAAAGAGACAATTTATGGAGTATTTCACAAACTGTTCTCAGTGTATCTACCACTGTTTGTCCCCACGTACACGTATAAATAAGACAAAACCTTGTAGGCGGGGTTGAGGTTTGAGGACCAGCAAAGCATGTGGCCTTGACAGCAGTCACTGTTGACCTTTTCCAGTTTTCATGCAGAACATTTTTATTTTAATCATGGCAAACAAGGGTGTTCTTTTTTAACACTTGTTCTCAAAACTTAATCAAGTAGTTTATGATATAAAAAAAGTCCCATACAAAATGTTTGGATCTGTGACCTTGAAAAGGCTCAATGATGTAGTAGAGACAAATTTCTGTTAAGGAAATGCATGAATGAATCTTGACACAGCAAGAAGGTCCTGAGTTCAAAAGCTGGAGCCTTTCTTTGTGGAATTTGCATGTTCTCCCTGTGCCTGTGTGGGCTCTCTCCAGTTTCCTCCCACAGTCCAGAGACATGTATGGGTTAGGTTAACTATTGGTTATTCTAAAATAATTGTAGGTGTGCATAGAATTTGAATGGTTGTCTATCTCTCTGTGTAAGCCGTGCATCATATTGGCTTATGAGGTACAATTGCACCTTGACAATTGGGATAGGCTCTAGCAAACACACACAAAAAAAGTCCGTAGCTTGCACACTGTGGAGCACCACTTTTACCTATTTATATTTCAATAATGAGAGATCATTTGGAAGAATTGAACATGATTTATTGAGATAGAGAAATTAATTAATCTATTAGATTATTATTAGACTCCAGTGACCCATCATGGCAGAACAGAATCCCTGCGGTGATAGGATTTAGTAAAGGACCCCCCATATTCTAGATGCTGGTGGTGCTGAAGAAGAAGATGGAGGGTTGGATGGAGCTCTGAGCGACTCAGGTGAAGCAGAGATGAGGAGGAGGTAGGTTGCTCGAATAAAAGTCTGAAAAGGAGAATGACCGAAGAACACTGAGAGTTGAAGCACACGGAGTGGAGCCTGATTGGCTCAAAGAAAGCGGGCAAGAAGATGATTGCATTACTGTAATGATGTCAGTATTGAGTTCGACAGCGTGGGAAAGTGGAAGTGATGTAAAGAATAGACGAGCAGCTGAACACCCAGGAAAGCAGGCAGACGAGTGATTGCAGATCTTCCTTATTGAACTTAAGCTTCATTTATATTACACCACAAAAAACACGAGATGTTTCAAGCACACCAGCTCTTCATCAGAATAAGCAAAATATTTTCTCAACACGAATTTTGACAGTTTTCCCGATGTGTAACACAG
The DNA here is from genome assembly GCA_015108495.1 of Heterochromis multidens. Taxonomy (NCBI): domain Eukaryota; kingdom Metazoa; phylum Chordata; class Actinopteri; order Cichliformes; family Cichlidae; genus Heterochromis; species Heterochromis multidens. Next base: position 1,619 of record VUQS01032599.1, on the reverse strand, counting down.
CATGTGAAAACCCAGCTAAAGTCCAAAATTTTCACTTTTTATTTTTTTATGTTTCCTAAAATGTCAAAACTTCTAGATTAACATGCAAACAACAGATTTTATTTGTCTATCTTTGTTTATTTTCTAAGAATTTTTAACTTTCTTTGAATTATTGTGGTTTAGCAACAGTGCAAATAGATAAATACTCAGTTGTAGCATGTTTGTAAATGATTTAAACTCCACTAGATTTACAAGAAACCTATTATTATCACCACAGGCTAAAGATGAAAAAGTTGCTAGCATCACTGAGGGGGGCAATTTCGCTGGCTGGGGCAGTTTATTCATCAGAAGCTGCTCAATAAATGACATTTTTCAGACATAGTTTTGAGACAGTAATGTTAGGATAACAAACATTGGAAATACTGGAATATCTGGTTGTTCTAAATTGTGTAATTGCTTGGCTGTTTTTGTGTTCAGCCGGGATTCTCGGCCTGCGTCTTTGGCCGGCTTTTCCTGTGCTGCATCCCATTTTGAAAAAGGCTGCAGTTTGGACTGCAAATAGTTTCACCTTCGCAAAGGTAACTGTTTACAATTGTAAATGTATAATAATCTATAGTAATCTATAATAATCTAATAATTTATTTTTTATGGTTAATAGATGTGGCACCTTGGACCCCATTCTGTATGATCCGCTCATGCTGAAGCAATATGTTTTCCTTAATTTACCTTATAGCTATTTTCATATATTATTTATGCTGTTTTGTCTATACCCCTAAAACAAACCTCACAGTGTATGCATATCCCAAAACATATTTAGTGCATTAATATGCATGTACCAAAACTGTCTTGCAAGCTTTTTTTCTTTACTTTTTCCCTTGGCTTCTAAGCTCTTTGCTCTGTTCTGTCATCCTTGCTGATACAAGAGTGCTGAAAATGTTAAGTGCCTGTATTGGCTGTTACCCAGCATGTCAGGAATTGCAGAAGATAGGTTAAAGAGGGAGAAAAGTTAATCAAACCCAGGACAATAAGTCAATTCCTCTTGATTTACCACATCAATCCCATCTGTCCCACAGTGTTTCTACACACACACACACACACACAAACATATATGTGGCAGTAATTGCTCAGACACACACTGACTTATAAGCTCTATTTTACATTTTCTGCCTCTCTCTCTTTGTACTGCAGTATAGAAAGAGCGCAGCGGCAGCAGTAGCAAGTCTTACATAACTACATCACTGCATTAACGAGCCCATCTGCCTCTGACTGGTGCTTACACTTACAGTTAGAGCGCTGTTTAAATGACACATAATGAATATACGTGCACAAACACCAGCATACCCACCTTAGCTGTCCTTTTAAGCAGAATGACCAGGGGAAAACACAGTAGAGATGTCCAATTTCCACCATTGATTTTTTATTTATTTATTTTTTAATGAACACAGCTTATTCTGCAAATTCTGTAATGGTTAGGGATATAGGTTCCTGTAGTACTTTGCAGGTTCATTGCACATTGAAAACCCAGTAAGTGGTTGGATAGTCATAACTGAGTTATAACTGAGCTAAGTCACTTAGTAAAAAAAAAAAAAAGTTTTATTCTAATGTTTTTTTTTTTTTTTTTTTTTTTGAATAAAATTTTT
>VUQS01032597.1:0-10699 GCA_015108495.1 Heterochromis multidens | reverse complement strand
TGTGTGTGTGCCATGTGTGATAGCACTCCTCAGGTAATCAGTGTTTTCTGTGGATAGTAGAGGGACACACTGGAAACTCAGAAACCCCCATTAGGCTGGAATTTCCCTTTGATGGCCAAAAGCTGCCTACCTAGCGCTTGACTGGTTGCTTGGCTGCTCCGGCAAGTGTTAGTTTTCATGCAGGCTCTCAAGATGACAAAGTTACGCACCCCAGATCCCCTGGAATAGGACTGTGTGGTTACTTCAAATTCTTTCCTGTATGGATTGTTAAGAGCTGATGAAGCATGGTGCACTTTAGCCTGGTGGGCATTTGTAACATTAACAGTTTGGTGCAGTGAAGGATCAGCTATTTCACCAACATAGATGCTTGCGGTCCCGAATTAACATCAGAATTATTTTTAATGCACTCTACTGACTGTAGTCAGGGGCTATTATATCCTCCATTTAGCACCACCTACCACAGAGTGCAACAGAAAGTTTCAGAAAAGTCAGAAACATCACGATTAATTTCAGTTTAAAAAAAGGACTTCTAATGGGAATTATTGCACTAATACGTTAGACATTCAGGGTCAACTGTTTTGTGCATCTTTGTGTGTGTGTAACAGTGTGTACTTTTGCAAAACTTTTAGTTAACGGCTCCAGAGTGGGGGAAAATCACCTTCACTTTTACATACTGTATCCATTTCTTAAAAATGTGACTGGTGAAATGCCAGCTAAAGGATATCCCTTTTGCAATGCTGTTGAGGGCTAGCCAAGGTGCGCTTATAGTGTGCAATAAGGTGCTTACAGAAAACAAGGAAAAGAAGTACGAGGAAAGGTGGGGGTGTTTTGGAAAATCAATGAGTGCGTGGAACATAGTGGTGGTGCACCTGAAAGAGAACACGTCATCAATTAAACAAACTTGGTGAACAGGGCCAATTCATCAGAGTGCGGTGTGGATCAGCTATTGGGTTCAGCTTCGACGTGACAAATGCTGGACCTCCTCTGTGTGCCCAAGGTTGCCGATCGATAGAGATCATCATTGTGATGTGGCCTTTTATCTCACAACCCGCTCCCTCAAGCCTTATATTATTCCCAACACAGAGATCTCAAAGGAGGAGGAGGGGTGAGAAGGGCACGAGCCTGATTGTATCTTTTATTCTCAGAACGTATAGGCATTATTTGTTCAAACGGTTTTCATGGCTTTTGATGACCAGCCTTGTCCTCGAGCAGGAAAGTTTTGATGATTTCTGTTAGGTTTTTTGTACCTGCTGCTGCAGTTTGCTTCATCTGGGGATTATTCCTCGGAAGATGAAGATCACTCTGGTTAACATGACACTGTTTGCTGAGCGATTGAATCCTTTCAACGCAAGCCTGCTCCCCCTCAGCGGCACTTATTCAAATGTGTCAAATCCGGCTGAAGGGAAAGCCTCCAGGGTTTCTATTGATTTGTGCCATTATGGAATTCCATGCCAATAAACTCCCATGACTTACTGTAACAATCCAATGATTCGGCTCCACTTCAGTCACATGACCAAGAAAAGCTTCCTCATTATCAGAGGCCATTATGAGAAAATGGAGTTTTGCAATTGAGTTATGCAATGATAAATATTGACTTATTTCAGCTTTAATTGGCTGGTTTTACTGTGTTATTGGTGTATGGGGCCTATAGAGTTGCCAGTAATTGTAGTGTTGTTAGTATGTGCATCGTGATCCACTCCTCTGACTTCATTTTTTGTGAAACCAAATGAGACATACACCAACTTTGATGTAATGTTTGACTTATGAAATGTTGTTGTTTTTTAAAACAGAAAATGTTGGGTAAGATTTTGATATACTGTGCCTTTGTAGGCTTCTTATGTTTGCATACAGGCTATAGGCACGGCCAGTTATGCAGTATATGCATAATTGACAATCCTTCTTGTAAAAGTGTAGTGCTGGCAGAGTGGATCCACTTTTTACCTGCAAAAAAGTCTAACCAAACACTGAAAATGTAAACAAAACAACAACAACAAAAAAAATAAGAAAAAGAAAGTGTCTCAAAGTGAATTTGTGGAAATTAGGCACTTTTATCCTTCCTACCATTCCTGAATTGGATAAGCGGAAGAGAACAGATAGATGGATGGATCCTTCCTGCCATACTTGCAGGACATACTGTGTTGTAGCATTAGGGTTATGAATGGCAAAGTAGGGATATGCTGGATTAAAAGAATAACCAGTAAATACAGTATAATGCCAATATACCATGTCCATAAATTATGAGGCAGAAATAGTACCAAGCTCAGTCTATATATGTTTATTTTCTTATGCGTCTTATAGTCTAACTTTGTCAAATCTGTTCAGTTCTTTGCAAGTGCTGAAACACTACACCTGAGCTGTAAAATATGCATGCAGACACTATCAGTTACATGCTTCTAGCCTGCTCCAGCTGGGAGAAAATTAGGATATTAGAACTCACTCTGTGTTTCACCAGCCAGCCCCAGTTTCCCAACACTGATTTGAGCCAGTCTCTGCTATCTGCTGTTCATTAGATGGGATTTCAGCCCCTGTAGCAGCAGGAATGAATGAAGGCAAAGCTTACAAAACTAGCTCCAGCAGTTCCACTTGACAAATATGGCAGGGAGGGCACTTGTTTGGTTCCTACTGGAATCAAACACAAATTTCTTTCTTAAAGCTGGAGTGAAGTGCTTTTTTTTTTTTTAAAAAAAAAGAAGACATAAAAATGTCTGTTACATTAAAGCCCTTTGCTAAATGTGCTTATACAGTGCTGATTACAACTATCAGCACCAGGTAAATCTCTTATATTATAAAGCTGGTGTCCGTGGAAACATTCCCAGACTGCCACACCTGTAGTAATGTGTTATAGGTCAACCAGGAACAATTGGTTTGCTAGAGCAAAAGAGAACAGCAATCCTAGTATCAGAAAAAGAGTAAGCTACATCAGCTAGGACTAAGGCAACAATAATAATATTAACGAGGAGGTTTCCAAGAAAAGTTTCCGAAATACAAAAGGAACCCTGTCCTGAGAAGAAAGATAAAAAGAAACTGAATTATAAAACTGGAACATCAGTGAGACCACTTTTTTTCATTCTAAGCCTACAAAAAATACACCTTTGTGTAAGTACTCTCACTGCCAGGAGGGGGACACTAAAGTTCCGCCCTGCAGGTTTACACCAATGACTGTAGAAAATCTTTTATACAGTCATTGGTTTACACATACAGCTGTTAGTTTAACAGCTCATTTCAATGCTAAGATGAGATCCAACCATTTAGAGATACCATAAACACATTTTGACCTCACAGAATTACAGAATATTTTCTTTACAGTCACTTGACAATTTCCGATTTAACTGTATCTTCTCTTGGTAGTACAGTGCTGCATACTCTTTCTTTTCACACCTTTGTTGGAAATTTTCTCTTGAAAAAAAGTGGTAGAGGATCTATACACAAGACCAATTGATGCAGAGCACTGAAATCGCACAAGTCCCTGAAATACATTACAATATGGGCAATAAGAATCCCAGCCTCAGCAGATCCTGTAAAACCATCATGACTCATAGTGTTTTTGATGCACGCTGATTGTGAACAGTTCTTGCTGATGTATGGAACTTGAAGATTTCAGTCGTCTCTGTCAGTGATTGACATGATGAGAGGATCAATGTAAAAGCCTTCCTGCCAAGCAATAATCCATCCAAACTGATCACGCTTAAAATTGCCTAGTGGTATTGATTATATGTGCAGGCCCAGAAAACACCGTAAGCACTGCAATAATAATCAAGTTAGCTAAGGGGTCAGATTTCTTCCACTTAGTTTTTGTCTTTGGCATTGTTTTTTATTTTCATTGCATTTACAGTGCATAGTTAATTAGTCAGTATACCCAATTAGTAAAGTCTACATGTACACAATAATACTTTAGCATGCAGAATGCTTTTAAACTTAAAGCATGAAACTGAAGCAGTGATATAAAGATTTTAAAAAAAAATCTAATCTCACATTATTGTATCTGTGAAAACATATGCAAAAGAAATCGATGCACTAAAAAGCATTTAAAAAAGCTAAGCACTGCTCAAAATATAGTTCATTTTCTATTTTATAACCATTCATCCACCCATCCATCCATCTATTTTCTGCCACTTATCCAATTCAAGGTCACCAGCAGGCTGGAGCCTATCCCAGCTCTCACGGGGGCAAAGCTGAAGTAAACCCTGGATAGGTTGTAGGTCTATCACAGTGCTAAAACATCGAGACAGACAACCATTCACCCTCACATTCACACCATTTTAGGTCGCAGTTCCACAGATCTAGAGACTGACGACCATCTGGCAACCACAGGTCGTGAAGGAAAAAATGTGTATTCCCTGACCAGTTGGTGAGTAGTTCCTAGAGGTTGCTGACTGTGGCTAGGTGAAATTGGGTGCTGCACCAAAAACCTCCTTGATTGTTTTGGTTGTTAGCAGATTTCATAGTTTGCATGGAAGATGCCAAGTAAAACTTGCTAGTGAAAAACTAGATTAGTTGGCGAATGTTTGCAGTGTCTTCCATGCAAGCTGCAGCAATCTGCTAGTGACCAGAACCGTATATATAAGTGCTTTACAATACAGAAATAGGTATACAACAATTAAAATAGCATAAATAGATAGAACTAAATAAAAACAGGCCTGCACAAGTGGGTTTTAAGTTTCTTTTTAAAGATATCAACAGTATCCACAGATCTTAGGTTCAATGGAAGCGAGTTCCAAAGCTTGGGGGCCACAACCTCGATAGCACAGTCACCTTTTGTCTTTAACCTGGACCATGGTACAGCCAACAAACATCTATCAGCAGAACTCAAAGATCTAGACGTTACGTACGGTTGTAGTAGTTTACTGATATATGGGGGCATCTGACCATGAAGGGCTCTGAAGGTGATCACCCAAATTTTAAATTGAACCCCAAACTTTATGGGGAGCCAGTGTAAGGAGGGCTCTTGGGTTTCAACAACTAAATAACCTATATGTCTTTGAATTGTGGGAGGAAGCTGAAGTAGCCAGTGAAAATCCATGCAGGCACAGGAAAAACATGCAAACTCCACACAGAAAAACCCCAGTTGGACAGTGGATTCAAACCCAAAATATATAATGATGATGGAGTTCATTGTCTCCAAAAACATGTAGTTCTGACAATTTAATTCCAAAAGGTTTGCCTGTGTATTAAATGCAAATTGGTTACCAGAGTTACTTAGACACTTTTTATTAGATATGGACAAGAGGATCAATAGACTAAATAGCAAATGTAGCCCTTTAAGTTCCCTTTTAGTTTACTGTATCTCAAATTAAGTCAAGCGATAGCTTTTCTCCTACTTTCTTTTTGTGAAAGAGCCACACAGCAAAGATCGAGGTAGTAAAACATATAATGGCCTAAGCAAGTACTTTAAAAGTAATTAGAAAGAGATACGTTTTGCAAAATGAAATTTATGGATGTCTATTTTTTTTTCTGTGAAGCACTTTGGGTTGCACGTGTGCATGATGGAAGCTATATAAATAAAGCTGAGTTAAGTTGAGTAAAACGAGATATGCTGTGGCAGCAAGTTGAAAACTTAGCAGCCTGCAATAGAGTCTGTAGGACAAAGCCGTCCATGATCACAGTAAACCATTGCATTACATCTTATCATTTCCTCTGGAGCTGAAACTCAAACTCAGACTCATCAATAATGCACCTATGATCTCCCATTCAGAAGATCTCAATGGCAGATCAAGCTACTCTTGTATCTCCTCTTCACTCTCCACCTTGACTTCTAGCAGATACTTTCTTTAATGCCCATACATGTAAATTCATGCCACTGACCACAATCTCCACACTAATGGCTTCAAATGTCATGGACCCTCATTAGGGGGTTTAGTTTTTAGCATAGATTATCCCATTAGTCTAGTTTGCAACATTCATTCAGCCTTTTTATTAAAACCACCACAAATGTCTCCATAATGATTTTTTTTCTTCTCTTGGTCAGAGCAATAAAATGTCAAGCTTTGTCTCTGGACAAAGTGATATTCTTGATTATATGGGGTGAGAGATGCTCCTCTATTCAGCTCTCTTACTCTCTAACTGAATTATTAAATACTCAGAATCTGGTTGAGCAGTGTACATTTTCCTAAAGGTCACAAAGTTCATTAACTATGGACTGCCATTGATTGTATCATTGTGTGTTTCTCTTCTTGGTTTTCTACCCTTTTTATTGAGTAGGTACAACTTAAGCAATGAGACTGCCATTCTTCTGCTATAGCCTATAAGTCCTAATATACATTTTTATGCCACAATCTTAATTACAGTAAAATATTTCATTTTAAAATGTCTTTAAAATTAAATTGCATCAATTAGACTGTGTTATAGGATATGACTTCACAAAAGTAGTAAAGGTAACAGATCAAAAAGGATGTCCTTATTTTCTCCAAGTCAGCTTGGGCTAGGTTTCTGAGTCCGGCGCACTTTGGCTGGTTAAAGAGCGTTTTAGTTTGAAGGCCGCATGCTTTTTCCCCACTAGCTGTGTCTTTAGACAGAAAAATCCATAATGACTATGACAGCCACAGTATCTGTTTCACAACAGTCCGCTCATGTCAATCAGTGTGATGCCGATAAAGATCTGTATTTTGATTGAACGTGTGCAAAACTACTCATACTTTACACAAGCGACTTTGATGTTAAACCATTTGAAATCATATCAGATGCTGCCCAACGACAGAGCACCCCAATCAGCGGAGATGATTTCATAAAGAGGGCTCTTGGGTTTCAGCATCATAAATAACTCATGGTAATCCCATATTTCTCTGACTTCTCTCATTTGAGGTTGAGTTGGAAAGAGGGCAGTTGTGACAAACATTGTTAGCACGACTGCCAAGCCATCCAGACCTGGCTATATATGTCTTGGCTCCTCTGGACCTATGAGGTGATGTCCCAAGCTACTCACATCCTTACACTTTTTAACCCATAATAGTAGCAGTTTTAAGGACAATTTAAAAATAATTGTGAGAATCTGTTTTGTCTTTTTTAGTAAGTAAGGTGCCACTAACATATTATTCAGAACAGAAAGCATGAATGTTTGAATAATCTCTGTTTTTTTTCTTGCACGCTGTAAGTTACATTGCTGTTTTTGGCTGCAATTTTTACAGTGATAATAATGATAATAAAGTGTGAGGGCATGTGCATGCGAGTGTGCACGTGCCCCTCTGTAAGGATTTTTGAAATGGCTTGATTCATAAGTACCCCTGCTGAGACCTCTTCCTACACGTGCAATTTTCCGAAGCCAGCCACTTGCCAAGCAATAATTATGCTGAAGTTTTCAATTACACTCCTTCCATTTCATTAACAAAAAATGTTTGGCTATTGTATAATTAGATATATGAGCTTACCACCTACATTTAACATAACCACTACACAGCAGCTTGATGGAAAACAGAGAAGGGTTTTAGCATGTGTGCATTTACGGTGGTTCGGTAGTCTGCTATAAAGAAAATTCAGCTAGACATTATACAGCTGTCATCCTCCTCTTTTTGCCATCGTTTGAAGGGGTCCTCTAATTTAGAAAAAAATATACAGACCTATGATTGAACATCATGAAATGTTTGATGAAGTATGGGAGGTTTTGTTAACATACAAAGCACACGTATGCACGGCATTTACACATGTTATTGGCTGGTAATGCCTATAATCAACATTTTACAGTGTGTTACTACATCAGGCATTTATACCCTGCATGCTGGGGAGATCATTAGTTACCTAGCGACTAACAATAAATTAAACTAGAAAAAAAATGCATCATCCAGAGTGTACATTTATTTTCCATTTTATGGAATGTTTGACACATAAGAACATAAACTCTGTCTCCTCTCTCTCCTCTCACTCCCTTCTCTCCCTTGGAGAAGTATGACCCGTTGATGATATTATATAAAAAATTAAACTGTCCATCATCGTGGTTATCTTGCCATCTTAAGTGGCTGACCCTGTTACCACACAGGCTTGAGTTTCAGGGCAATGCAATCCTATACATGCCACAGTAACTCTCCTCAGTGCTGTCATTTTGTCTGTTCCCTTTCACATCCCTTGCAACAGGTTTCCACTGAAGGCCAAGATTGTTCTCAGTAAAGAGGTATGTGTTGCTGCTTTACCTACATTAGCAGAAAACTGCAGCCATTATTGTTATTAATTGTAACTCAAATATTAAACTTGACGTGTGAAACTGGTATTTTAAAGGGAAACCCGTGTAGTGCAGTTAATTAAAAAACAGAATAAGGATGTTTTATGAATCATACGTATAAATTATACGGTACCAATAAGTTATGGTTGCTTTGTGTGTAGCTGACCTAGTTGCTTGACACCAGTGCATTGCTGATGGACAGCAACGCCTCTAGGTGTGTCTGTGATGTCAAAAAGCTGACTGAGATCATGCTGGTGCCAAAAAGAAAGAAAGAAAGAAAGAAAGAAAAGGAGGGGAGAAGAGTGATCTGATGCGCAGAGATAAAGTCAGCAGGGGACAGAGTTTTAATGAAGCCTGCCTCTCAGTGGAGAAAAGGCTAGATGTTCTGTTCAGCTGGGCTGTAAAGTGATCCAGGTCTGATATTCCCCGGCCCTGTGACAGAATTATTAAAAGCTCATCCTCTTAATGCAGCATCCACAGTGTCACCTTTCACAGGTCCTCGGAGACACTTGCTTAACAGGACTGCCTTTTTTTTTCCACATGTAAAATGGCACTGAAGAAACAAGCACCGAATTCAACATTACTGGCAGAGACTAGTGATGGTAAACTGAACCCTCTCGCTGCAACTAGGAACATGACTTGCTACCAGCCACTGTTAATACTCTTTTCTATCTGTCAAAGTTAGATTTCAGTATTATGTATATGAGCCCTAATTCCCTGTCATTAGTGATACTAATTGCATTATAGTGGTCATCAGTTGCAAAAATGATCTCAGAGTGGTGTCCATTTTTAAGGGAATTTTGATACTAAATGGATTTTGCCTCTTTGTGCATGGGAGCAAGCCCCCTCAAGCCTGTACTAATTACATCCATAATCAAATGCGTTCTGTGGCTCCTTGTTAATGACATTGATCTTTTGGAATATCCAAGCCTATATTCTGTGAGATTATTGGATAAAGTGCAGGGCGAAGTCTGCGTGACCTCAGGAAGAAGACGTCGTTGCAGACATAAGTGGGTATTAAATGGATATAATTGACAGTGACCCTTCCTGGCACTCTGCACTGCTGAGGCCCCTGGTCTATGGATCATAGAGCAGAGGGGGGTGAATTAGCATTGGTTAGAAATGGGAAAATTAAAATTAAGATAAGGGAGACGTTCTGAGAGATGGATCACTGTTGAGCCACTGGGCTTATCAGCTGATGTCAGCCACAGAAGTAATGGTCAGGCTTCACTGATGAGGCAAAATCCATCATTTAGAAACTTCTGCTCTCAATTTCACACTAAAAGCTTCCTCAGCTACTTATGCATGGTTGCATGAATGCGCTTTCTCTTCATTTATGTTTGCATCAGCAACCACATATGCGTCATGGGTGGGCATTGGCTATGTTTTCCTATTGATCCCTCAAAGGTCACGACCTTACAGCCCTAATTCATTGTGATGATGTAGACAAATGATTTCAAGTGAGATGAATCCATCTTTACGACATACAGAATAATTTCAGTTTTTAGTTTCACAATACAAATGCTAATTGAGCCATGTATAATGTAATATATTATACTATATAATTGCAGAGTTTAGCATTTCGATTTCTCCCACACTGACCTCTCTTTATAAGTCTATCTGGCAACCGCTCCACCCCTGCACAGGTGGGTCCCATTGTGGCATGTGTGCGCTGTTTGGTTTTCTGCTGTACTGTTGGCATGATGAGGGTAATTGGAGTGTTGGTCTGGTGAATCAGTGCCAGCCTGGGTGGGCAGATTGCATATGATGATCATGTTCTGACCAGATGGCTAGCTGGCACAAGGGTTTAGACTGGAAGGATGTGTATATGTATGTTCATTTGTGTGTGTGTGTGTGTGTGTGTGTGTGCGCCGGGGAGGGTTCAGTGGGTGGAAACAGCAATTCATTGCGATTGCTCATCTTGATACATATCTCCAAACTTTACTTATGTAAAGTCAGACACAAAAACCCTCACAAGAGTAGGTTGTATGAAGAATTTTTGTTTTTTCTTAAGCGGCACCTACAAATACATTTTAAGATTCTGGTGCCTCCATCAGTTTTCCTGACCGAAAACTTTGTTTTTAGTCTGAACCAGCCTGTTCTCGTGTCGAATACTGCCACTCTATCAGTATTTGACACAAGAATTCTGTGTCCTTTGGCGTTAATGCTGTAGTGCACCAGTTTATGACATTAGTGAGACTTCCAACTCAACACATATAGGCACTTGTTAAGGAACCCTTGGTGTACAATTAAACACAGTGGGTAGCCATTATTTTTCAACATGCAGGCTTAATGTTTTGCAATGGTACATTTTATCCTAAACCACAATCGTTCTTTAACCTAACCAAGTAGTTTTTGGTGCCTAAACCCACCTAGCAAGTGAAAGTAAAAATAAAAAGTGAGCAAAATACAAAAATAATCAAGTGAATATACAGCACAAAGCACCAAGCTTCTAAAGAGGACACAATCACAATCTCCTGGCTGAGAAACTTGTGGCTGATGCCAGTGTCACCCATTCTACCTCTTAATGCAGGCACTGTCACTCTTTAAAAT
>VUQS01032596.1:0-12597 GCA_015108495.1 Heterochromis multidens | reverse complement strand
ATTTTATAAAAAAATAAAAAATTTTTTTTTTTTTTTTTTTTTACATTTTACTTTCAGTAACACAACAACTGTCATTAAAGTCATCAGGTGTGTTCAAGCCTTAACAAAATAATTCTACTTTTTATTCACATATAGAGTGTAGAATAACATAAAGGTCAAGCTGTCTGGAATACCTGAAACTTCAGTGAAACTGCTGAATATCATATTTCAGGTTAAGTTTAAACATGACTTATTATTGGTAATGAAATCTTGTCTGCTTATGGTTAAGTTCAAAACACATGAAACTTGCTCTTTCACATAAGATCAGTTCGAGTCACCTCACATCATTGTGATATATTACATCTCCATATTCAGCTTGGATGTTGAGCAGGAACTGCTGAAACTAGAGGTGGTAGAGAGCTTTGGAACAAATGAAATTGACTGTCTTCGCCACAGATTTCACAACATGATCAAATTTGAGATGCTTTGAACAGAGAACCTGCTGGTGAATTGTGGTGAACAGTGAAGTTTAATAGCATTGCAGCTCTTCTGTTATATTCATGTCATCGTCAACTCCTCTTAAAAAAAAACAAAATCAGTAACTGAGGAGTGTCAGATACATCTCCCCTCACCCCCAACTGGCAGATGGCTGCCCCTCCCTGAGCCTGGTTCTGCCAGAGGTTTCTTCCTTTTAAAAGGGAGTTTTTCCTTCCCACTATTGCCAAGTGCTTGCTCATAGGGGATCGTCTGATTGTTGGGGTTTTTCTGTATTATTGTAGGGTCTTTACTTTATAATATAAAACCCCTTGAGGCGACTGTTGTTGTGATTTGACACTATATAAATAAAACAGAATTGAATCTTTGCTTTCATTGCACTTCACTTCCCTGTCCACCGTTGCCGTGTAATATCTAATGATATGTCTTCAATTCTCTGTGCTACAGTATTGCAAGCCAGGCAAACATTAGCAAACCCTTGTTTCCTCTCAGGAAAAATGTGCTCCATCATTTTCATAACATAGTCTTTGATAAGGTCACCGTCTGTGAAAGGTGTGCCATGTTTAGCAATTAACATAGCCACTTCATAGCTTGCTTTAGTGGTATTTTCATTTGAATTACAGGCTTCTGTGAAGAATCGCTGTTCAAGTTACTTCATTTTTTCAGCAGTCTCTCCCCGATAGCTTGTGATATGCAATAGCAGATTTTGTCTGATAGTGTGTCATAAGTGTTGTGGAGATAAGAACCCAAATGCAGACTCTCAGGCAGGCAGTGTTAACAAAAAATTAGACATTTATTTTGGCTGACAGCCAGAGTACAAATACACAAAAGAGAAAACACAAAAAGGAAACTGAAAACTGAGAACACACACTAGGGCTAGAGTGCACAGCGCACAAGTGCCGTGAAGGGAAAGGTAAACTGCCAGTCTGACACAGGACAAGGGGAGACGACGACTATATACACAGAAGGGTGATTAGGAGAGTGGAGACAGCTGGGGAGAACGAGACACAGCTGAACAGAATCACAGCAGACGAGACAAAGGAAGCAATACTCAAGGCAATGCAAGAGGAACACAAACTCCAAAATTAAACACGAAGTGAGATGACTAAACAGGGAAAACACAGACACATGAATGGACTAAATACAATGGACTTGACACAAGAGGATGGGATACTGAGGGAAGAACTAAACTCTAAAGCAACTGGGAACTAGGAGCAAAACTAAATACACTAAAGAATACATACCAGGGATCACAAAGAATGAAAATATTTCCATCTCTCCTGGAAGCACAGGCATTCACTATCATCTTTTCTTTTTTAAAGTTGCCATGGCAGAAATTATCCAAAAGTGGTTGCAACATAGGTGCTGCCACTATGAGGTGAAAAGAGAAATTACACTTCGAACTTAAATATAAATAATACTTGGATGGGAGGATTGCCCCATATAAAATTTGACCTCAGCTGTTATTGGCTCTGGGGCTGGACTTTGGATATGCCTGGTCTAAGGGGTTGTTGAGCTTGGTTGCATGTAAAAACATTTTTTCTATAAAGTAATCAATTATAACAATTTAAATAATGACCCAGTGCTGTGAAATACTGAAGTACGTTTTCTTTGCACATAAACCATAACAACCCAATTTAGACCCAAAAGTATTCAAACTTTGAACTTACTGTAGTTCAGCAAAACATAAACTAATTTGTTTGGTTCTATGCAAAGCTTTTTCATATCTATTACTTATCTATTACTTAAAGTGCCATCTGCATAATATGAAAAGCGATTGCACAAAAGTATGATTAGGGTTTGTCAGTGCCAATTCAACAGCCTTTAGCCTGCATGTCGCCTGCACTGTATAACTGCAGGCACCCACAGTTTCTACATATCTTCACATTCTTAACCACTTTAATACAATTTTAATTTAAATGCATGAAGACTTTAAAAAAAACCTCTTCATTATATGTGTGTGTTTGTATGAGCCTAAATGACTACATGTTCTTACTGGTTTTGGCTAAAGTCGATCAAAACACTAAACCTGTTGAGACAAATCCAGTTAACAATCTGCAGTCTAGATGCTGGAGCGTGACAGCCAAAAATATGAAAGGTTTCATAACCTGCACAGCTGGAAAATTAACTAAAACGTTTCGTTTTCAGTCACAGGTAAGGGTACAAAGCAGAAAACACTGTTCATGTTAAACAATGATTTACACTGTTGTTAATTAATCTTCCAAATATTCAAACTACAGAGGAAAAAAGGTAAAAACACAGAAAAGTAAAAACCAAATTTATGCATACCTTGTAGGCGGAAACGTCAAAACAGTCAGCTATACTCTCCCAGTACCTTCTTCTACTGTCGTATGCCTGTCGCTGGCTTACTTAAAGGAGAAAGTAACAGTCATACCACGCAACGAATAGATAACTCGCACTGCTGCCACCCCCTCCGGTCAGTCCCTCCTCTGTTTTTTAACCTGTTCCAAGTACCGTTGTGATTATGGAGGGCTGAAAGTGCCAGATAAAATAAATAAATAAATAAATAAATAAATAAGTCAGTAAATAAGTCAGTAAATAATTAAATGTGTCATTAAATAAAATTGGAAATAAACAATTTATTAATAAAAATAATTAAATATCAAGTAATTTTTTTTAAACATTTAATTGTTTCACTATTTAATTAATTATTTCATGGTTCCTGTGCTGCAGTGTATCATGAATTTACTTGCCAACCTCACCCATCAAAGTCAGGGGGTGGCACTAATGCTGATATCTATCTATCTACATGTATATATATATTCTGAAAAAAAAATCCCCACTCACCCTGCGGGCAGTCTTAGTTTTGTCCTTCAAGCTCGGGTCCTCTACCAGAGTCCTGGGAGCTTGAGGGTCCTGTGCAGTATCTTAGCTGTTCCTAGGACTGCGCTCTTCTTGACAGAGATTTCGGATGTCGTTCCTGGGATCTGCTGAAGCCACTCCCCCAGTCTGAGGGTCACTGCCCCGAGTGCTCTGATTACCAGGGGACCACTGCTGCCTTCACATCCACATCTTCTCTCAGGTCTTGATATTTCTCGAGCTTCTCATGTTTCTTCTTCATGATGTTGTTATCATTTGGTATAGCTACATCTATCACTATGGCCTTCTACCTCTGCTTCTCCACGACTACTATGTCCCTTTGGTTAGCCATCACCACTTTGTCTGTATCTGAAAGTCCCACAGGATCTTAGCTTGGTCATTCTCGACTACCCTGGGGGGGTATCCCCTTCTGACCTTGGGACTTCCAGTCCATACTCGGCACAGATGTTCCTGTATACTATGCCAGCCACTTGGTTATGGCGTTCCACGTGTGCCTTGCCTGCTAGCACCTTGCACCCTGCTGTTATGTGCTGGATTGTCTCAGAAGCATCTCTGCACAGCCTGCACCCGGGGTCTTGCCTAGTGTGGTAAAACCCAGCCTCTGTCGATCTTGTGTTTGGAACTTGTTCCTGTGCTGCCATGATTAGTGCCTCTGTGCTGTCTTTCAGTCCAGCTTTGTCCAGCCATTGGTAGGATTTCTCCATATCAGCCACTTCTTCTATCTGTTAGTGGTACATGCCGTGCATTGCTGTGGTATGGATCAACATGCTGAGCCTCCTTCCTTCCTTCCTCCCTGGTTTGAAATATTTTTAATGTTAGTTTTATTGAAAATAAGCTGTTATAAATAAGCACAACACATTTCTACATCAGGGGCTAACGATGAGTGGACGATTCTGGTCAAATTGTAATGACAGCTCTCCAGTAAGACAAGTTAAATAAAACTATCCGCTTATGAAGCTTAACTTTATTCTCAGCCAAACCGATTTGTTCTGGAACAAATAAAACTCTGGAATAAACCAAAGATTACCCATTAAATATAACCTAAGTGAATTATGTCTCATGTTTAGCCTCCACTAAGAGGCGACAGTCAGTGGGGTTTTGAAAACGATATGCCGAGAGCAGGTCATGCCAGGAAACTTGTGGCGGGATAGACAGCCTCTGGCAGAGTTGGCTGGTGCTGTTTGTCTTTTGATTGTTTTGTTACAGATGTAGCAGTTGATGACCCATTATGGTCTATTTGTGCTTTGACCTTTATTCATATCTTTTCTCCTATTTTTCCACCCTTTTTCTTTTTATCTTCTCTTTTCTTCCACCTGTCAGCTCTGTTACATGACAAATATATAAAAATAAAAACAATAAAATAAAAATTAATTGGCTAACAAGAGGAGACTATAGAGGTTAAAGAGCTCCTCTTGGCAAAACAATTGTGTTTGGCACAACAGTGCATTCAGACCATGATTCTGCTTGCTAAAGCTGCCAGACAGGACAGGTTTTAAAACAATCCTCCTTTCCTTATCATAAGGCCTGATAGCAGTGGGTTGACTGCAGTGCATACATAGTCAGGTTGGATGTCTATGTATTAACTGCAGTGTTTCATTGAGACCTACATGTCCTATTCTGAGATGGGTGATGGGTGTTATTTCTTCTGTTTGGTCCCTGTCCACTTTCCTTACACAACTGACATATTTTCAATATCGTATAGATGCCTTCCCTTGTCGCTGATGTCCCAGTGTTCCAGCCATATTTTCTGGATCTCACAATTTATGACACTTTTAGCTTCAGCTTTGCTTAATGGTATCTGTAAAACTACTGTTTGGAACTTCGATGACTGTTTTGCCAGTATGTCCACATCCTCATTACCTTCCACACCTGCATGTGCAGGAACCCAAATAAAGTTAACATTTACACACTTACTGTATAATGTCTGTATACTGTAACATATTTCCTATATTACATCTAATCTGCATGATTTACCTGATCTAATAAAGGATTTGAATCTACGGGTGCAAAGATGGTGGCACGTGGCAGTGCATTAGATTCTCAGCTACCGGTGAGCGTACATACTAATAACACAGATAATGTAGTGAAGTATAGCTTGTCTGAACTACTTCAACTCATGGATCCCACTTTAGTGATTAAACAGTAGCTTAAGACAGCATTGGGCAGATTGAGGCTGGATTGAGGATGGAACATACCAACTGAGAGGAAGGAGGAAGAGGCTTGCCTGGAAGCAGAAGAGGGTCAAGCGAACACTCTTTTTGGCTAATGTCTGAGACTCCAAATGAGCAACTACAAGGAGATGTAGAACTGCTGTGCACTGCTCATGGAGACAGTGGCAGTGTACCAGATTGAAGAGCTATTCTTTTTCCGAGCCAATCGCAATTAGCTGTTGGGGAAAAACCAAGGAGGAGGACTCAACAAGCACTGGTGTACTAGCTCTTCTCTGTTAAGCAGCCATTGTTCAGAAGCAGTGGAGTATCTGATGCTGAAGTGCCGGCCATGCTGCCTGCTGTGGGAGTTTACAGTCGTGTTCATTGTGACTGTGTATCTTCCCCTGAGTGCTAATGCTAGAATGGCCCTAGGGAAGCCACGAGACCACATCTCTGTGCTACAAAACACAAAACTCCTGGAGGCATTTTTCGTGGTAGTGGGGGAGTTTAACCACATCAAGCTGATGGACATTCTGCCTTGGTTTTATGCGCACATCTCCATAACAACCAGGTCAAACGGGAGTCATACAGAGCGGTCAGGCTGCTCATCGTGGACTTTAGCTCTGCCTTTAATGCAATCATCCTGCAGACTCTGGCAAACAAACTACTGCTACTTGGACTAACATCTTCCCTTTGCAGCTGGGTCCTGGAACGTTTTGACAGACCGGCCGCAGACTGTAAAAATCTCCCCCATAATCCTAAACACCGGCTCCCCACAGGAATGTGATCTGAGCCCCCTGCTGTTCACGCCTTTCACATACGACTGCTCAGCTAAATACCAGAGCATCCGTATTTTGAAATTTGCAGGTGACACAGCAGTGGTAGGACTGATATCCCACAATAAGTCATTGTACCCTGAATGAGATAGGCGGAAGAAAATGGATGGATGGATAGATTGATGGATGGATTATATGGCTATATAAATAAAATAAAATTGAATTGAATTGAATTGCCTCTATTAAATGGATGCCAACACCTCTATTCCTTAGGAGGCTGCGGCAGGCTGGTCTCAACACCTCAGTGCTGGCACTGGCAGCTTTCTACAGGTGTGTGGTGAAGTGTACAGGAGGTTGCGGAGCATCAACATGAAAACAAGGTTCAATCGCAGCTTCTTCCCACAGGCTGTAAGACTGGTGAACTCTATACCTCATTGATTACACCAGCACTGTTCTACCCTGCTGTGCTGCTATAACTTTAACATGCTGCTCTGCTTTTGATATGCTGCACTAGGGTCATGTTGTTTATTTATTTTTATTTTCTTTATATTATTTTTAATTTATTTATGACTTATTTATTTATGACCAGTCTGTCAGGATGCTGAACTCTCTCCCAAACTCCGGACCTTCATTCACCTTCTCCCTCTGAACCTCCCCCCAGACATAAACCCTGAACACAAAACCATGAGCCTTCACCATCGCCTTTCACTGATTCCCCACTCCACACGCACACAAACTCTTGCTCACAAACAAATAGACTGTGTTGGACTCACACTTGCACTTTTGCACACACTTGCACACACATCTTTATACTGTTATGTTTATATTTTTTTATGTTCTTTATATGTTTATATGTTTATATGTTGCATATATAAGATGTTTATGTTGTTTAGTGTAACACTGAGGACCGAGAGAGCACTGCAATTTCAAATTCCTGTGTATGACCTGTACATATGGTTTTTGACAATAAAGCTGACTTTGACTTTGACTTATTCTTAATGATAGGCTTTTGTCATGTATGTCGTGGGTCTTAAGGACAAATTAAATTTTCATGTGGAAACATCTAAATGACAATAAAGGAACCTTGAATCTTGTGCTGATAAACTATCTGATGCAATAATTATTGCAATACTACTTCTTTTGATTTTTTTTCTTCTACCCATTGTAAACCTAACATTTTGGCCACAAGCTCTACTGTGCATGCTCATAAATTATCTGTTCGCTTTTAAATAATTATTTCAAGCTGAGGAATGAACACTGCAGCACCAGTGCATCCAGACCCCAGGCCCCTGACCCATCTGTGAATTCTTTCACTGCTTCTCCAAGTAACTCTGTGCTATGTACTGGAATATGCTTGGACTTTCCTTTTATTTTTGAAACCCATCCAAAGCTTATAAGGTTTGTTTTACTGTGCTCACAGCACTACTGCAAGATTGCCTTTGGTTCTCATTATGCCCCTGGACTTTGACCCAATATGTAAGCATACGCTTAACTCTGACCTAATTCACTATAGCATTTTTTTCCCATTTCCACTTACATAGCCACTACTGAAGATGTTTTAAATACACTGCTACAAATTCAGAGAGCTTGGGCTTGTTCTACATCAAGCAGTTTTAAATTGCTCTCTGCTGCTGACATATAAGCTGCAAAACCATAGTCAAGTGTTGATCTCATTAAGTCCCAGTAAAGGTTCTGCAATGCCTGCCTAGTTGCCCCTGCAAGCCTGACCTGATAAACAGCACAAAGGATTAATTAATTAATATTAATTATTTAATTAGGACTCCCACCTTCCACAACACATCATACGCCTTTTCTGCATCAAAAAAGACTGCTACAATCAACTCTTAATTGCTCTGAGCCTTCCTGATCTCTGATTCCAGACATAATACAGAAATCACTGTATTTCTAACTTTTTTTTGGTGAAAACAGGGATTTTCTTTCTAACAGATAAGTAAGTCTTTCAGTAATAATTTGTTCCATAGTTTTACCTAACTGACATGTTAATTCAATTGGTCTGTAATTTGATTTGTCTGATGGCTCTTCACCAGGTTTTAAAATTGGTACAATGACCGACAGACTGTTTCCATGTAGATGGTATTGTACCTGATTCCTAAAACTGCATAAAACAATCTCAGAACAGCAGCAATGTTGCTAACATGATGTAGCTGATGATATACCATCTTTCCCTGGGGAGGTCAGACGTGTATTTGCTATAGCTCTCCTTAACTCAAACATACTGAAAGATAAGTCTATAATTTTTCTGATTCAGGTTTTTCAACAGTTTCCCCCACACTGTTTTGCTATATCTCCCAATTTTTCTAAGCTATGGATCTTTAATAAAGTCTGAGTCCAAAGCTCTGCCTTGTCTATATTATTAAGTACTGTTTTGTACTTTTGTTGCAATACTGGTATTTCCCAATTCCTTGTTAAATCATTCATCCTTCTCATTATACCCCAGATGTCAGCCTACCGTGTCTCTCTACCGTGTCTACGTCCAATGTGTGTGCTTTCTGGATCTTAAAGTTCTACGAACTGTACGAACTACACTTGTGCTCTTTTGTAGTGAATCAATGACTCTATTGAATGGTGCTTTTTCAACTGTTTAAATGCTCTGTTTCTGCTCTTTACTGCTTTATTACAATATTCATTCCACCAAGGTACACTCTTTTTAACCCAACTCCCTTAAGCCCTTGGAAATGTTTCTTCTGCAGTTTGCGTAATTATGGTCACCAGCTTTTTGTTAAAAACTTCCACATTATATCTTCCCCTAATAAAAGCAGGACTCAAACGCAGAGCTTCTCAGCGAACTACATGTTTAGGAGCCGGGGTGCATTAACTGTTTTCCAACAACAATCCAGCGAAGACTGACTCTGCCACTTCCCATGCCATGTCCCATCAATGCACAACAACCACTGAGATTTTAAAATCAAGTTAAGGAACCTGTTGTAGCTTCTTCTCCCTAAGGTCACGCTCCCTTTAAGCCAACTTTATTCTGATTTCAATATTTTGAACTTTGGACATGTTTACTGTAATAGCATATATATATATATACACACACACACACACACACACACACACACACACACACACACACACACATATATATACACTGTATATGAAAGAAAATAAAAAAAAACATAATAGGACTCTGTAAGAAAAGTACCATAAAGCGTGTACCATCTGAGTCACTGAAAACAAGTACACTATGTTCTCTTAGCTAAAAAAACGGGCTATGTTCCACCTGGAAAACACTCAAAGGGCACTCAAACCTTATTAAATCAAGCAGAGTCAGATTGGCAGCTCCCCAATATCACTTCTATGAAATAAACATCTCATTATCTGGATATCACTTTTTGGAGAGACAGTGTTATATACAGAACGTAAATTAAACCCCATACGTACAGAATATTTATTTATCATTTTTCTTTTATTCTTTTATTAATTTGTTTTATTTTGTATGATATTTTAGTTTTATTTATTATTTATTTTATAAATTATTTTTAAATACCCTCTGTTAGCCTGTTTCTAAGAGCTTGAGTAATTTTGACTGTGCAGACGGACATAATGATAACAGGGATGAAGAAACTGAGCATAATCTTCATCCCCTCCATCACTAGATGTTGGATCACTAGACTGATCTTTTGTGCAGTTAAATATGCATGCAGTAACATTTGACTGGGGGTTAAATTCTAACTTCCTGTAGATGAATGCAGGGAGAGCAAAGACCAAGCCAAGACCCCACACAATTAGACATCCCAGTTTTGCGTAAAATGGTCTACACATCCTCTCATGGGGCAGCAGGTGCACCAGTATCACATAATGATCTGTGCTAACCAGAACAAGGAAGCAGATGCTGCAGAACGCAATCATGTTGATAACAGCTGATGACACTTTGCATAGGATTTCACTGAAAGGCCATCTGTTATCAGCCCAGAAGGCTGAAAGTAAAACAGATAAAATATTATTCAAATTTTTCTGACATATATTTTTAAATTAAAATAATGATGTGAAATATAGAGATATAGCTCATTCTGAGTAAAACTGATATACAATACAAGATACTCAAGCTGTATTTCAGTTAGTTCCCAAAGAGGTTCACTGAAAATAATACAAAAAACACTGTGGCAAACTTTAAGCTCAGTGTTGCAAAAATCTTGGTGACACAGTAGTTATGTAGTTATGTAGTGATATTTCTTTTGTGCAGAGGTAAGAAAACTTTCCATTATCTAGTTTTAATCAGTGGCACAAAATGCTGATCATTTTTTATCCGTACCACCCCAACAGCTTTTTGCCTGCATGTTCCCAGCATGCTAAAGGTTAATTTGTGAAATACAACTTTTTCTTGTGTATTACTACTTAACTCTAGTTATATTTATGGCACCAATGCCATGGGAAGCAGGGGTGCTGGCAAATTGTAACAGACCTGTAATCCAAAAATCCATGATTTTTTTCACTGAAGTAAGTTTTTAATAGTGGATATAGTGGATCTTAGGTTACTTGGGTTCATCTGTGTCCCTACCCACAGTGATAACCACACTTGTAAACAGGAGCACAACTGCACATGAAAATGCTTGCAAATGCAAAAATGAATTTCTGCTGCAAAACCCAGCAGATTATTATCAGTATCAACAAGCTGCTCCTACAGTACTCATGATAACAGTCCAAGTCTGTTGATTGTTTCTTTGCTGGCAAGAGAGCAGAAAACTAACATTTATTAAGGTAATAAGTGGATATTCATGGTATGATGAAAAGTTTTAGTCTGAATCATGAAAAAAATACTTTTTGAGTATCAGGAATAGGTAAGACCAATTGTTCATTCTCTAAACTGTGGCGTGCTTGTTTTCAGATCATTGGTTTTGGCAGGAAATAACAGTTTGAGGGTGCTCTGATAAAAAGTGAGGTGCAGGTGATGTGTAGTGCTGTCAGCTCTGATAGTAAACTAGTCTTGATAGTTGCAGTTTTATCATTGATATTTACTTTACTGTAAACATTTGGCTTTCCTTTGAGTTGATGGATAGGTATCTAGCTTGTATTTTCAGTAAGTTTTGTTAGATGCTTGATTGTATTCTGGCCATTCATCTTGGATGGGAGGAGCTTTCAGTAACCAACATTATTTTTTATGTATGTATTTTACTTCATTTTAAAGGCCATCATCATTTTAGAAAACATGCATAATCAACGTATATTTTACAGGATATATAATTTATAGAGATCTTATTTGGCTTCAATGCTGAGGGTGCTTTCTAACTCATAGTACCATCTTCACAGCACCACCTACCTGAAACACATTCCCATGAGTATGCATATCCTCGTATTTATGAAGATTTTTTTTTTAAACTCTTTATTATATGTGTGTTTAGTGGTTAACACATTTGCTTGGCAAGCGATAGGTCGTTGGTTTGATTTGAGCCAGAGACAAAAACTCTGCCAAATCAAACATGCGGACTTGTTTAGTGTTTAGAGCAGTTTGAAGTATGACTTTTCAGCTTTTAGGGATCACTCCAACATATACAGACTTCAGTATTTTAAATTTGGCCATGCTTAATGTGAGTATGTGCCACTGTAACAATATATATCTATGACAGAAAATATGAAAAAACATAATAGGGCTCCTGCAATAAAGTTAGCATAAAAGCATGTAACTTTTCAGTCACTGAAAACCAGTACACTACCTTCTCTTAGATAAATCAACTCAAACCTCACTACATCAAGCAGAGTCAGACTGGTAGCTTCCCAATATCAGTTTTTTGAAATAAACATGCTATGTCTGGGTGTGACTTTTTGAAGAAACAGTGTTGCATACAGAATTTGAATTCTTGATAAACACTAACATTTTTCTCTTATACTTGGATAAATAATTGTCCATTTCATTATATAAAATCATTGAAACACACATCCTAACTCAAAACATCACAATTCAGCAGATCAGCTTGGGGCATTCTCAGAAACCTTCCCTTAGCCTTTTACTCAGTGATTGTATAATTTTTGAGAATTTTTGAGAGTGCAAAATGTATGCTAACAAGAACAAGGAAGGAGATGCTGCAGAACACATTTATGCTGATAACTTTGCATAGGATTTCACTGAAAACCCATCTGTTATATAATCAGCCCAGAAAGACAAACAGCACACCAGAGCAAGGTCATCTTCAGCCAAGTTGCTCAAGTCAATCTCAGCCAGGTCTGGACTGGCCCTGGCATTTTTGGTCCACGCGGCCCACCATGATCGGTCAAAACAGCGCAGATGGTCCAGTTAAATATGTGCACATATTTGTGCAATTCCTCAAAGCAATGGTAAAGCTCAGTAGTACATACAAAACATATATAAATTAATTAAACAAATTTAATTATATATATAT
>VUQS01032595.1:0-20583 GCA_015108495.1 Heterochromis multidens | reverse complement strand
CATTGTTATGCACTAAATTCAATAATGAATTCAAAAGTAGTGTATTCCGTACTTTTATTTTAAAATACTGCTATATGAACAAAAGTGCAATAACATTTGGTTTCCAATTGCTTTAAACAAATAAAGTGTTTTTTAACCACAGTATTCCCTTTCATAATAGCAGGTAAAGTATTTCTTGTAAATCTCAACTTAAAGATTAATGTAACTGTGGCAGCGGAGTCAGGGCGTGACGTCAGGGGAGGCCAGCCAGCACACCAGACTGGCATGAATCAATCAGGCCTCCCCTACTTGATGAGGACGCCGAGTCCGGACGAGGAGACGGAGAGTAGAAAGTGGCAGCTGGCAAGCCGCGCAGCAGCTGACAAGTCGCTAGTTTAGTTATTTCTTACATCTTATGAAAGAGCAATCAGAGTTGCTGATATGATAAATCTTATCCTTTATTTTGAATATTCATCATATAAATTCTAACTATAGAATGTTTTCCAAATAGCATCATTCTGGGCAACATTTTAAAGCTTGCTAGAGAGGATACATTTTCTCCAGCAGAGTAAAAACTTGAAAAAGTGTATAGAAGAAAAATAAACAATCTTTTTCTTCAGATTTAGCTAGAGATTGCTCATGTACAAACTCTTTTTAAACATGTCTCTGTGTGTTTTAACACACAACTTACGATAACTCACTCGCTTTTAGACTCTTTTAAAAAGACTTCATCTTTGTATGCTGCTTTGAATGATGCTTTCTTCTACTTGTTTTTTTTTACATTTACATGTTGTGAGCTGGACAGGTTTCCCTTTGTTGCAGAAAATGCCCAGCTTACTCAGATTGCTGTTATATATTTGATCATTAAATCATAATGTACTTATAATACATAATGTACCCTCTATCTGTAGCTTTTATGTTTGTGTCTGCTTGAATTTACTGTGCTTCATGATTTTTTTTTTTTTGGAGGATGAGTGAGAAAGCTTTTATTGAGTCAAATGTTATTGAACTTGGAGATGTGCTGTGCTAAAAATATAATTAGACAAAATATATTCTTTAAACATTACAGGGACTGTCTGATTTTAAGTTGCTGATCACTTTTAAGACTTAAGAGTTATTATAACAATGACAACATTGAAGTTTTGCTTTTCTGGTAGTGTTTTACAGGAGATTTGTTGTTTAAGAATTTACTGTTGTTCACAACAAAAGGCTGAACAACTGTACTTAAATTAAATATTTTATGTGTAAAATAAAATAACTCCCTAAAGGATCTTTTAGCATACATATTATAGATAAATGTGCAGTGTGTAGAATACCTTACTGTACAGTGGTTCATGGGTAGCAGACAGCTTGTTACATATCCTGACTGTCTTTAATTGGCCTGGTAAGCCTTCAGAAATGAGATCAATAACCAACCTGCATGAAGCTTCTTCTCAAGAAGCTACACAATCTCAGCTTGCTGCTGGAACCAAGCCTCCAGTCACCTGTATGGTGTGATGTAGGTGTCCGATGGAGGCTTCTGGTGGTAAGCAGTGTGTGAGAAAGAACACTATGGCATGTAAGAGTTGGAGTCGAAATTGCTGTTATTGTAAATCCTTGAGTGAATAAAAGATTGCCTGGTTTCTAAAAGACAATGTTGAAGATGATACATCTTTTTAATATTTTAATTAAATTCACATTTTCTACTGTTTCAAAAATACTAAAAAGGAAAAGGGCTGTAAGCAAAAGTTTGGGCACTCTGCATGGTCAGGACTTCCTAACTCCCCAGCTGAAAATGATCACAGCTTGTAAGAACTTTTTATAGAGAGTTGACTTCTTCTGTTTTTGTTTGGGAGATTAATATCTGCGCTTTTTGGGTTCTGGGAGATTCTTGGTCTTGCATGCATTGCTCTTTCTTTGTCTAACCTGATTTTTTTTCAGTGATATTAAGGTTAGGGAGACTGTGAGGGCCATGGTGCCTCATGGTGTTGTCTGGGCTCAAGCTGTGTTTAGGGTCATTATCCTGCTGTAGAAGCCATACTATTTCTGGCCCAATTTCAGTCTGGATTGCAGACTTTCTGCCTACACACACACACACAGTAATTCTGGTTCCAGTCCAGCTAGCCCTCAAGCACCTGCATGAATGGTGACAGGACTAAGATGACACACGCGACACAACCAGTGCAGTAACCAAAAACCAGGCTTTAGAGTTAAGTTTTGTTGCAAATACTGCAAATAACTATAAATACAAATGCTTTACCAGAGGATGAAAACTGGTTTACACTTTTCCTGCCGCCACAGTACTTAGCAAGTGTAGTCAATAGCCTGTTGGCCTTTTTATGTTTCCAGCAAACACAGACGGTAAAAAGGAGTTTATGAATAATATACAATGCCTAATATATAATGTTATATATTATATATAATTTCCATATTTTTTAACTGCATTTTTTTTATTTTTTCTCTGTATTTAGTAATGAAGTATTTTCTAATTTTACTTTTAGTCTCCCAATTCATCTGAATTTTGATGTAAGGCACTTTGTAATTTTTTTTAATGATTCATAACTAAAATTTATGTAAATTTTTAATTTGGTTCTAAATACCCATAAAAGAACAAAAAGTATAAAGAATGCAGACAGTGGTGTTTAAAGGCAATGTTGTTGTAGATGCCTGAATGAAATTGAAAAGTAATATTTTTCAGCAAGTTATGGAAAATTGTCCTAATACACACATCTTATGGCATTACACTTAACCACAAATGCTGATGGAAGCTCCCGTTTGTGTAAAAGAAAGGCAAAGGTTTTCCTAAGTTTGCTATTTTTTTACTCTAAGTATTAATTAAGAAATCCTTCACCACCACTCCACATGGAGTTACACTTGTCAAGGTGTAAGAACTGGAATGGAATTAGGGCACACTCTTCAGTTTTTACAGTTGTTAATATTTAATTAAATCTATTCTTCCCTTTACAACTTAAATATTCCGTGTCACTGGCAATTTCCTTTTTTTTTTAAAGTGAAAACACACCTTTGCTCATTATGGCCAAAAAGTTCCATTTTAACTTTATCAAGTCTTCATCAAAGTGTAGTATACCAGAGCTCATCTTCACATTGATCATTACTGTTAGCTTACATCTTTTAATTACACAAACACTTTTTGCTATCTTTTTTATATCCTTTTCCTGCTTTGTGGGCCTGAATTATTTTAATATGTAGAAGGCTAAGGAGTTGCTTTGAAGAGGCTTTTCCAACAATGGTCAGTTCATCTTAAACCAGCATACCAATTCAAAGTAGCAGAAATTTTTATTAGGGTTGCCCAAACTTTTGCATGCCTTTTACGTGAGTGTAGCAAGAATTTTATAAACAGCCAGCTGTCCTTTTAATCACCAATGTTCTTTACCATTGCTGTGTTTACTGTTTCAGTCATTGCCATAGGAATCATAGACCGTATAAAAGGAAAGCATTCTGTTGATAATTTTTTTTTTCAGCACAAACTCCTAAATGCTTAAAGAAGATCCTCTGTTTTTGTAATAAGCTTTATGTCTGCTCTTTACTTTCTTGTACTTAGACAAGTCAGTTGAGCTCACTCATCTGGTAAAGATGAACTGTCCTTCGGCCAATTTACTAACGTGAAACTCTTTGTTATCATACCATACCAGCTTTATTTGTAAAGCACTTTAAAACAAACACCATGGACCAAAGTGCTGTACAGAAGAATAAATAAAAGACATAATAAAGAACAACATTCCAGTTCACACAAGGCATAAAATACACATAAAATACAAATGAAAAAAATAAAAGACATAAAACATGAGAAGAACAACAGACGTACAATTAAAAAAAATAAAATAAAGATGAAACAAATAAAAATAAAGTTGCTAGATCAATTCCATCCTGAAAGGTGTTATTAATCCTGACATATCAATAACATACCAGTTCTTAAGGCAGAGGGATCTGAATGAATAAAACCTGTGACCAAGGGTTATTCATAATTTAACTGTAACTTGCCTAACAGGTTTCCCTTTGGTTTTAGCATTCAGACATTACCATGTTACCTTAGAAGGCGTTTAAGATACGCTGCCATTGAGGCATTATATATCATCAATTAGCATAATGCCACTTTAGGCGCAGGGATTTGCATTTTTACACCTTGAGGATTTAAACAAGTTGCAGCTGTGGCAAACAAGGTGACAAAGCAGTCTCTGTGGGAAGCAGAACAGAGTAGAGCTTTGATGCGAGGCACCTTGCTGTAAAACAAAGCTTTAAATTGGAATTATAGGCCCAGAGGGTTTAATAGACCCTGCTCAAATTCCCAGCATTACCTTACTTTGCAAATCATAGAGGTGACTGAAACTGATACTGTATTGTTGAATTCTGCAAGATTTGACTTGTTGCAGACAGAAGCAAATTTACATGGTTGTTGCTGATTTAAACTAAAGCAAAGAGTGGAGTTGAGTGAGAGTACAGAGAGGAATTTGAGTGGGAAGAAGGTAGCTATGAGTGAGTGAGTGAGGGAGTTACTAACAATTTGGACATTTGTATGGCAGAATGGGTCTATGTTTCAGAATTATTAAACCCCTAATAAACATCACTAAATATTTGTAAAAACCTGCTAGGTATTCTTCATTGAATACTGTATTCAGATTCAGCACCACTCCTAGTGAGTATGTGTATTTGTAACTGTAGCAGGAGTAAATTATCTAAAGGTGTGATACACATCCCATCGTATAGCTTGTGCTTAAATGGTCTTAATTATGTGCTGGAGAAAGTAATTTCTTATGCTACTCATTACTTTACTTTTGCATAATCTGTAACTGAGATGCATTGTCATGTAATTGCCAGTTATTAATACAAACCTTAGGCTACAGTCCCACACTGACACAAACCCCTGTCGAATGAGGACATATACAGCATCTTTTTATTTTAGTATTAACACAAAGCTGACAGCAAAGCTGAAAATCAAAGAGCACTTCACAGTGATTGCCATAGTGATTCTACTGTAGAAACAGGTACAGGTAGAAATGGAGGCTACAAAGTACAATGCTACAAGCCTGACTCACTGTTTGTTACCTGTTGAAGATCAGGTTCTGGCTGCTTAGCTGGGGTCGGCTCACACTCAGCTTTAACATCACACTTAACATCAATTTGTGTTAGCATGCTGCTTATGCAGGTGCTTTGAAAGAATGGTGTTAGCGGCAGTGGATAGTTGTTTCATGCCTGGGTGCAGTTTGTACTACAGTTCCACATCATGTGCTTCCATGCAATAAAAATAAAAAAATACTGTCCATATCTCGACTCCTCAAAAGTTGTAGAGTGCTCAGTGATTTTTCGCCTACCTGCATATGAACGCAGCTCACCTGATTACAGAAAAAGGCACGTTTGATGATGTTTTGCCAGGCCAACAACAACATAACTAACTGTAATGTTATCACTGAATTTCATACAGTAATGCATTACTCTGCAGAAAAATGTAATGTAACCTGGTATCACCAGGTCTGTACTGCCAGCCATCCCGGACCTCTACAGCAGATCCTCTCTGATCCCAGCCACATATTCTTCATGCTCCTGCCGTCGGGCAGGCGGTACAGGAGCATCCAGACCCGCACCAGCAGATTCAGGGACAGTTTCTACCCGCAAGCCATCAGGCTGCTGAACTGCTGAAATACCGGACAGTTTGCACATGACAGTTTATGTACAAAAGTTTGCACACATCATTTTGCACACTCATTGTACACACTGTACATGTATCACACCATTACCTCTGCACTTCTTTTTAGCAATCTGTATTCATTCTATCTCTATATTTTTTAAACTTCTATTTTTAGTTATATTCTATTTCTGTTTTATATAGTTTTACTTATTTATTTATTTTTATTTATTTATTTTTTTACTTTGTATTTTATCTAAGTGTTACTTTATGTGCAATATTGAGGGGGCTCTGAGTCCAAGAATTTCATTGCCGGTAATGATGTTCCATTTTTACCTGTATAAATAACACTTAAATTGAATTTAATTGAATTAATGTAATTACTTTGTAAGCTGTTAAACCCAACACAGGGAGCTGCATGTCACTTATAGTAATTCCAAAAAGGAGATCAGTGTGTTTTTAGACATCAAGACAGGGAAAGAGAGAACGTGTGTAAGCTGTTACTGGGTGGATTAATGAAAAAGGGAGAGAACGACATAAATTGCATTGCGTTGTGTGGTGTTGGAGTGGAGATGGGATTAAGGTTGGACACAGTGACTGGGAGATAGTGAGATAGTGACTGGAGATCAGCTCATTCAGAGTTTCAAGTGGCTTTGAGAAAACAAATCAAACCAGCATACACTCTCTCTACATCTCACTCACACACTCTTTTTCTTGGTCTTTCAAACACATGGGTATCGTGTACTGCATCCTTAGTGGGGTGGCGTTCACTACACTTATTTGAATGTAACACACTCACACAAACACAGACATGCATAAACATACTGGTAGATAGAGACTGGTTAAAAATACTATGTATCCTGCTAGGCCAGATAACTGACAGAACTGGAACTTAAATAGTTAATGCATCAGCACACACGTGCACACACAAATGGGTTTTGGTTAAGTTTGATACATAATCAGCACAAGTAGTTGTCACCACCGATTGCTGGCTTAAAATCCTGACAGTAACCTGCAACCCACCAAACTGTAGTCATTGAAAAGTCTTCTCTATGTGCGACACCAGAACCATTAAAAAGTAGGAGTATCCATAAAGCCCATCTTCAGTGTGATAGCATGAGAGTAAATGTAATTATTATGAGGTTGTTTTACTGTCATGGTTTGTGACAAAAAGTAATAAATTTTTTCATTAAGTACACAAGTTTCAAAATATGAATGCCTAAAATCTATTTAAAATGACATTGTTAACCATCTAACCTGCCAAATAGGAGAACATCTTATTTGGGAGTAAGTGATACATTTAATTATTTCCACAAATATCTTCACATTCACAACCCTCAAGCACCACACATTTGCAAGGATTGAAGAGCTTCTTTGCTCACATATTTAGAACACTTTCAACACAACACTCTGCCTACACATTGCCTAACACATTTTCTTACCTGTCAGTCAAATTTGTTAGCACAATTATTTTAACTTTTTTATAGCTTCTTCTAGTCTTTCAGTCATAAGCTGTTTACATGACCTATAATACCTGATTTCCTTTGCAGCCCTTGAGTGCTCTCTCTCTTGCTTTCTTCCTTGTTCTCTCTCATTCTCTCTCGTGTTCTGTGTAACACACAATTTCTTTTTATCTCTTCCATCAGGAGCTTCAATTTGAACGTCTGACCAGGGAACTTGAGGCTGAGCGTCAGATTGTTGCCACCCAGCTGGAGAGATGCAAGTTGGGATCAGAGGCAGGCAGCATGAGCAGCATTAGGTAACAAGAAAACCTTGTATGTGTGTGTGTGTGTGTGTGTGTGTGTGTGTGTGTGTGTGTGTGTGTGTGTGTGGATGTGTACATCATCACTGTATACCTTCACTTCAAATATGAATGCACCATAGTATACACATTAAGGATGTTTTCTTCTCTGCACTGTGAAAAGGAGAGCGTTCCTACTATGGGGTGCATTTATAAGCTGGATAGATTGGGACAACACTTAGGTTAAAGTCAAAATCACACACAGAGAATCAATCACACAAAAAGTACATACTTATCTGATTTTAAGTTTAACTGCATACCACTGAGTATGGGGTAAATAACACTCAGCTAATAGGAAGTTTTGCCCAAATAGTATAGATGTATGAAATAATAAGATAGCATAACACACTGTAATACACAGCTGTGCAGACTTTCACATACCTTACATAACACACAGTTCAGCCACATTTACTTCACACACGTACACTGTACACACCCAACAGCAGGCACATCAAGGATGTTTTCTGCACGGGTACATGGAGGGATGTTACTGGGAAAGGATAATATTCATCAGTGTTTGACATCACAAATACTTTCACACAGAGGTAGAAGAAGATATGACAATACACACCTTCCCACACACATTACACGGTCACACAACCTTGCCTTAATACTGTTTACGCTCCCTGGAATGCTTTTTGTGATATTATAATATTAATCAGCATATTAGTCCCAGCCCCCGAACCCATTAAAATACTACATCAGTTATACATGTAGGTCTGACCTTTGTACAGAGTAATTATTTTTAAATAAAAAAGAGATAAGAGAGCTCTTAACATAACTAAAGAATAAAGATAAAGGAGGGATGGATGAAGGAGCCAAGATGCATATGACTACCATGCTAATTTTGCATTTTTCTGCTTTGTATCTGAACCTTTCTTCTAACTGAATGAGCTTCTTTTTGTATTCTATATTGCACAGGCTTTTTCCTTTTGAAAAAAAAATCCTGAGTAAAAGTAAAGTTCACTGGAAAGTTGGTGAAAATTATTTGCTTTTTTGTGGGTTTGTGTGTGCCTGTTCAGTTGTATTTTGTTGTGTTTGTTTGAATTTTGCTGTCATGTCAAAGAGTCAAGTTCATATACATTCAACATTTGTCTGACTCCCTTAGGCAGCTGATTGCATAAGTACACAAACCAGACGGGGTGAAGGCAAACTGTGCACCAAATACAGAGACTTTTGAACTTCATTCGCTTGAGCTGAGACCCAGATTGAACTTTTTTATGGGTATATTCAGAGGCTTCCTATTTAGGGTTGTTTTTGAATTCTGTTACTTGTAAATATAACTGGATAGTCTTTTTAAAATAACCCAAGTGCCAATATCAAAGAGTAAAATTTAGATTTTTGAATTTTTACATTGGATGGCAGGGCTCAAACCTTCAACTCTGTGGAGCTTGAATATTCTCCCTGTGCTTTTCTGGGTTCTTTCTGGGCTTCTTCTCACAGTCTAAAGCCATGCTTGTTAGGTTAACTGGTAATTCTAAATTGAATCGCAAGTTAACCTGAATGTGAGCATGAATGTCTGTCGCTGTGTGTTAGCCCTGTGATAGACTGACAGCCTTTCCCGGGTGTACCCTGCTTCTTGACCTGTGACAGCTGGGATAGGCTCCATCCCCTCTGCAACCCTCAATGTGTTAAGAAACCAGTGATGGAGCTAAGCATAGATTATCAAGATGGTACAAACACATACTGTATGAATATTTGATGACTTGGATTAATTTAAAGTTTCAGCTCATCTTTTAAACTGTTCTGCTGTTGTTACTATTAATGCTATGATTTATTTGGATTACTAATTCAATTTCAAAGGAAGGAAAACATTCAAGGAAACATCTACCACAATTATTCATCATTATATGTGATTTCAAAAAGGTCAGTCAATATTTTTTAGTGAGGCAGGAAAGCAAGGAACCATGTGGATGGGTTGCAAATATTTTTCAGATAACTTTTACTTTTGGAACATTTTTATCTCCTGACTCAAACCAGCATATGTCCTGCCAGTTTCACACATATACTTGTGTATTATTGTAGGGTCAACAACTGTTGTTGTGATTTGGTGCTATATAAATAAAATAAAATTGAATTGAATTACATTTTCTTTGCTAGAGTCTTCAAGCTCTGAACATAAATTAAAATTTAGCAAAAATCCTACTTCCTGCAACATTTATTCTGGTTTAACCTGAACTTGTACTGCTGCTATTTATGCTTGTAAATGCATGTTTCTTGGCCACCAATAGTCTGTCTGCTGTCATCTCACAGTTATGTCATGATTATCACATCAGATATAAAGGATTGGCTTAGCTAGTTTTTGTGTGCTGACAGCTCACTATATGCCAGTGAGTCCACATCCATCCTTGTATGTGCTCAAATGTGTCAGTGCATGTCAAATCAGACCTGTGATGCGCATTTGTCCCCCTTTTAGTACTTATGCATACACACAAACACATGAGACACCTCTGAGTGTGACCATTTTTATTTATTTTTTCTGTCACTTTGATTGACATTGTCTTTCATGCAGATTCCAAAAGAGCCAGTTTCTATGGGTGTAAGCCTAAGTATAGATATTAGTCTTTGCAGTATAATTCTGAATGATCAGAGAGAGTGTGATGCTATCTAAAGAGACAGCTTTAACCTTTCCCATGGTCTTCAACATCACCACTTATTTTCTCTTCCTTCATCAGTGTCTCAGTGACAGGCAGCAGCTAAATATAGAATCTAGGTGTTATTGTAATAAAGCTAAGTATTAAAATAAAAATAAAAAAAAACACTGATGAGAGAGAGTTGCTTGGGAAGACAAGAGGATATTGTATTAAAACGTGTTTTCTTGTTATCCTTTTAAATTTTAAATTGCTCCAGTTCTGATAATCTATATTGTCTGGAACAGGGTTTCCTGTTGGGTTAAAGCTACAGCTGCCTTATTCATTCAGCAGTTAAACCATTACTCTGTAAGAAATATGCTGGGGTGAAAGTGAACTTAGGAGTGCTTATTTTATAGAGTTGTGTATGTTTGTTTATATTATTATAGCAAATGTGTGGGTTTTTGTATCCCAACTGTTTGTGGGTTTGTGTTGCACGTGCCTGGAGCAAATGGTGTGTTTGTGTTTGTGTTTTTTTGTGTGTATTCTTGGCAGCTGCTGTGAGCCTGCATGTCCTAAGTTGTGTTCCGCTCGATAAAGCAATTCAGGCATCTCCATGGACTCCTCCTCAGAGCTGAGGACCCTAGAAAATGCCTGACTGTGGTGCAGAAACCCAGGGCAATACTGACTAACATCTGTTCACACTGTGAACTGCTGGCATGCGACACAACACTTTACAGGAAGGAGGCATTCACTGGCACACATACACATCCACGTGAGCACGCAGACTCCAGACAGCATGCCGGAACTAATTTATCATTTTTCTAACATTAGTGGTAAGTGGCAGCCAGTGGGAAGCATTTGCTCCTGCTGTTTTTTTTTTCTGTCTGACTGGCTGTGCAGCTCAAACCTTCAGTGCCCTTTTAAAAGCACCTCTAAATTTCTGGTTAATATATTTCAATTATCATCAATCTGTTTTTTACCAAATGGAGATAAATGGTGATGGATCACCAAATGATGTAAAGTTAAGAATAGGAAATCACAGGACCTGTCATGACCTATGCTTTGTCTATGACAGGAATGCTAGGGTCCCATACTTGTGCAAGGCAAGCAGGTGGGGCTCGTCAGTGAGCACCTGGTAATCTGGGTTCAGCCCAAATGGGTTATGTGAGTTTGCCTCCCACTAGTTCGAATTGTTTGGCCTTCTTGCAGTCTTAAGGGTGAGGTTCTGGTATGTGCCTCATCTGGACACTGCATGTGCTACATTAGGGCATAAACAAATGTATATTAAGTACATGAGTAGATATAAGTAAATAAGGTGATGTGACTTGTTTGTTAAGGAATATTCTACTACATCTTCTAATGGGGATTTTCAATTGTCACATAGGCAATAACAGTGAAACCTGGACAGGTGTGACTGAGAGGAATAGCCTGTCTGATGTGAATATCAGTCTCCATAACGAACACCATGTTCTAGCCTAAACATGTTCATAAGTGGATTCTCCACTAGGAAACCCTATGGTTATAGGTTGATAATTGTGTAATCCTGTTGTCAGATTTACAACCATGTGTCTTGGACACTTGGGTAAATAGAGGATCTGAGCTGACAAGTGATCACCACCTGGTGGTGAGGTGTATAAGCTGGCAGGGTGGATGGCAGTGCACTCAAATTTGTAGTGAGAAGGCTCCAGGGGGCCTGGACAGTGCTATCTCCCATCTCTGGTTGGGCACCTAAAGTGTTGCAAAACAGGTTGGGGACATTGTGTGGCACATGGGCATGAGACATGTTTTGCACCTCTATTGCTGTGTGGAGATGAAGCCATAAAGTGGTTGGCACGTCTTGTGGCTGAAAAGCTTTTCTATTTCATTTCAACTCACTATTGTAAAACTTGCTCAAACCTTTGTGTTGGCTTCTAAGAGCTCATATCAGATCTGCCTTTTTCTTTTGTCTTCATTCATAAAGCTAAACTTCTATTGAAAGTGCCTTGCCAGTATTCTTAAACTCCCTAGTAAACTCCCTAGCCATACTGTAATGAAATGTACAATTTGTTAACATAAAGGTTCTCCATCCTATGCCTGCTTTGCAGTGACCTTGCTATACATTCTGGAAGATATTATTGGTTCATTAAAACACTGCCCTATAAACTGTTGTGGAAATAATGTGAAGCTGGCTACTAAGCTAATCGTGACTTGGGGCAGTGGATTATCAAGGCCATAACTGAGATGTCACGTAGGTTTATGGATTCACTGGCTAAACTGAATTATTTGGTTGTCATGTTCAAACTGCACAAGCAAAAATAACACCTGCTTGATGCCATGTAGCTACTATTATGGAGCATATACATATGATATCATAAATGAAAAACTGGATTTTGCAGGCGTGCTTAAGAACAACTAATACACAGTGCAACATAAAAACAGTGACAGTTTTGTAAAGCCATGTCATTAAAGGGAGAGGAATTAGAATGAAATAGTCCATAGCAATTTACCAATTAGTTTAAAGCAGAAAGGTCATGTCAGATAACAGGAATCAAAGCTAAAAGAGACAGCCACTCGGTTGGTATGCGGATGACATGGGAAGTTGAGCGAAACAAATGTGACCTCTAAATGAGTCCTCTGTTGTGCTTAATGGAATTGTTAGCATTTAGTGAAGAGATATGAAACTATCAGTACTGGAGGCAGGGGAATGCAATCCCAACTGAGTGAAGGAGAGAAAGAGAAAAAGGAAGGACAGGGGAGAGAAGGAAAGAGACAGAGAAAGAGAGAAATGGCTAATAAGTTCCATTACTCCATGGCAGCCAGAGAATAGGTTTATCGATTTATTATTTTAGTTTTTTGATGCGTTTAGATCATCTTAAAGAACATCTTAAAATAAATGCTTTGAAAGTATACTATATAATGACAATTCTGTGCAAGAAAGTGAACAAACCTGTGATCACTGAAACAAAACTGAGTACACCTGTGATTTCCAGTCAGCCAAATGACCAAGCTTTCTCAGTTATTGACTGATGTTAAAGAATTTCCAGAGGAACTGAATAAGATTGTGAGATTTAACAAAAATGGAAAAGAGTAGGGCAATATTTCAGACCAACTACAAATAAGTCAAATCACATTTGCAGCAGTAATCAGGAGGTACATGAGCCATAGTACCACTATTGAGAGCCATGATGGCCATGCTCCTAAAATGACTCCATGAGCTGAAATACCTGAATAATAGGCTATAATAACACATCTAAAAATAACATTGTCGCTGCTTATATTGAGATGTTTAAAAGTGTGTTGCTTGTTGCAGAAGTATAATATTCCAATCATAGTTAACATTTTAAACTAATACAGAGAGATAGAGAGTGAGTGGCAAAATGTGTGGCTGTGCATGTGTGTGTATGAATGGGAGGGAGTGTGAGGTGTAAAGTTCATGTCCTGAGGCAGTAACAGCTTTCTGATTGTGTTGTTCAGAGTTACACATCTGCCCAAAGACCCATCGGGTAGGTCATAGAAAGGTAAAATCAGAGTGTCCAATGTGTGTTTGTGCACGTGTGTGAGAGACATAGGCAGAAAAAGGAATAGAGGGAGAGAAATGGAACAAAAGCAGTGAGTCATCACACATGCTTGCCCTGCTGTGCATTGGTGCCGAGTCCCAGAGCCCATATAGGACTATTTATTCTAATCAAGCTGTGACATTTAGTTCCACACCAGCAGGGACCAGCTTCACTCTTTCTGCTGCACATACGAACACACCCACACATATACACATTTCCTCACTCTGTGCCCAAGACTTTTCTCAGGGGTAAACACACTTACTAGACTATAAAGTTGTCCTACCCTCAGGAGCAGACATTCACACAGTTTGGGCTTAGTTTTCACACACTTTAGAGTTGATCACAGCAACTAATAGACCCCAGACACATGGGGAGTGCTAGAAACATTTTGAAAAAAATTGCCTGCTTTTTTTCTACTGAATTATGTTTGCCCGATTTCTCTTCTCTTCTCTTCTCTCCTCTTCTCTTCTCTCCTCCTGCGTTTAAACCACACAAAATAAAATATTATACAATAAATATTCTTACCTCTCCCTAGCATAGAATATGTTAAAAGAAAGGAAAACAAGGTTCAGCAAAACCGAAGGTACACATCCACACATATAAAGGTACTTTAAAAGAAACTGCTTAACCCAGTGCTACTGTCAGTATATAACATTGGGGAGTAGCATTAAAACAGAAGGCAAATAAAACAAAAGCTTTATTCCTGTAGCTTTATGGTATTTTGTCAAGGAATGTTTGAATGGAGCACTACCAGAAACTTGAGAGTGTGTGTGCCAAACTTTCTCCAGGTTTAATAATGCAATAGAAAAAAACAAACAAACAAGCAAACAAACGGGAGACTCATTTGAGATGAGACAGGGCGGCAAACAATCAGTCACTGGCAATCATCCTACAATACCTACTGGTTAGATTTCTGTCACACTTTATCCTGACTTGCGCTGGCATCATGCAAATGTGAAAAATTATAACCTCACTAGATCAGTTTTGGCCATCACCATCATGTTTTTTTGGAGCCAGAAGCGGACACATTTACACAAGAGGTTGGAGTGCTAATTTATCAGCTAGCGCTAGAAAGCTTGGTTAGCAAGATGCATTTATAGATACATAGACAAACACGGCAAACCAGCAGCAGATTTCTTCATCTGGTTGTTAATACAATTAACCACTCACCATGCCATATTATTGGTCAAGTAGAAATGTTCCAAAAGACCCAAGCACCAGAAACACGGTAAAGAAGTCCAGTTTACTGACTCAAAATGAGGGGTTTATTAGTTATAGAGAAAAAATTTTTTTTTCTTTTTTTTTTTTTTAAATAGGTCATAAATATGTTTACATGTGCTGTAAAAATGGGAATTGTAACATGGGAGTGATTGGGCACTGACTCACTTTTGGAGCCAATTGTAAGTGGACGTTTCATGAACTGTAGTTTTTGGCACCACTGAGTTTTCTTCCTTTTTTAGCCTCAGAGGTTGTGGCTTGCTCTCCACTGATTGTATGGCCTCAAGGCATGTTGGGAAATGGTTGGCTTCCTCTTTGTCTCTGCCGTCTGCTCTTGTCCACTTTCCAGGCGATGCACAGTTAATCTCAAATGAGCCTAATATTTACAAACAGGATGGAACAAGAGCTGCTGTTTTGCGTTGAACATCATCCAGGGAAAATCCTTTTTCAACACAGCATCTATACATTTTCCCTTTGGCTCACTCTTAATTTTATTTGGCAATGTTTCTTCTTACATTTTATCCTTGTTTCTTGTCTTCATTGTGTGTGGTTTTGGTTGAGCATTTGGAAACTCACTTCATCTTGCACATAATCAAACCTTTAGACCTTTAGACATTTTTAGAACTCTTGAGTCCCTCTTGTAGCAGCTCATTTAGGGTGGACCATCTTCCTGATGAGTTTGTGGATGCTCCTTATTTCATCCTGGATGATGGTTCTGGCACTAACAAGTCAGTCCTTGACCACCCTCTTTTCATTGCTCTTAAAACCTCAGAGTGCTGGACTTTGGGTGGAGTCTGGTTGGAGTCTTCATGTGTGGATTTCAAATTAAACAATCAAGATGTGATTGAAGTGCAGATCTTCAGTTTTAAATAATGGAGTGTGATAGAAGTATTGCATTAACATTTTGGGAATTACAGCCATTTTCATACATAGTCTCCCATTTTTAGAAGGTCAAAAATAATAGGACGATTGACTTACTAAGCAGTTTCAAAGCCAGGTGAGGTCTCTTACCTCATCACCCTATGACAAACTAACCAGATAAAACACTGTTGAAGTGTGAAGTGTTGAACAAGTATTTGCTAACTTTTCACATTACCTCTCAGTATAAGGTCCAAAGTGATGTCAATTCAATGGAAGGGGGCCATCATTAGACTGAAAAAAAAAAATCTATCAAAGAGAGACAACAAAAATTTTAGGAGTGGCCAAATCAACAATTGGTACATTCTTAAAAAGAAGGAATACAATGGCCAGCTCAGCAAAACAAAAAGACCATGGAAGACAATGAAAGTGGATGATCACAGAATTCTCTCCTAGTTTAAGAAAAAAATAGACGAGTCAAGAACACTCAAGAAGGTAGGCATAACATTGTCAGTCTTCAATCAAAAGATGACTTCATGAATGTAAATGTAGAGGGTTTAAAGGTGCAAAGCACTCCTTACACTGAAGAAAAGGAAAAAAAAAACAAGATTAGACTTGAAATAGAAAACATCCAAAAGAGCCTGTACAGTTCTAAAAAATATCATTTGGGCAGATGAAACCAAAACTAACTTGTATCAGAATGATGAGAAGAGAAAAGTAAGGAAAGGAACAGCTCACAATCCAAAGCATACCACATCTGTCAAACATGGTGGAGGCAGTGTTATGGCATGGAGATGTATGGGTGCCAGTGGAACAAGGCTGCAAGCCTCTTTGTTTTAATTTTGATGATTATGACACATAGCTTATGAAAATCAGAAATCCAGTTTCATAAATATTTAAAAATGTCATAAGAGCAATCAAAAAAGGAT
Source organism: Heterochromis multidens (assembly GCA_015108495.1). Taxonomy (NCBI): domain Eukaryota; kingdom Metazoa; phylum Chordata; class Actinopteri; order Cichliformes; family Cichlidae; genus Heterochromis; species Heterochromis multidens. The sequence goes on along the minus strand of VUQS01032595.1, from coordinate 4,069 downwards.
GTACAAACTTTGAACAGCTTCTGAAAATTATGTTCATTTATACACTCAATATTTGGTTGGGGCTCCTTTACCAAGAATTACCAAGAAATAATGTGGTGTGGCATGAGCGCAATCAGCATGCAGCCCTGCTGAGGTGTTTATTGAAGCCCAGGTTACTTTGATATCGGCCTTCAGCTAGTCTGCATTTTTGGGTCAAGTGTTTCTCATCTTGCTCTTTACAATACCTAATAGATTCTTTATGTTGTTCAGACCAGTGATTAGCAAACCATTTGGTAGTAGTTTTGGCACTTTGGGCAGGTGTTACGTCTTGCTGACAAAGGAAGTCAGCATCTCCATAAAGCTTGCCAGGTGATGGAAGCATAATATGCTCTAAAATCCCCTGATAAAGAACTTAGTTGACTTTGGACTTGAATAAAACACAGTGGACCAGCCACCGACACTGCCAGACAACACGGCACCTCAAAACATCACAGACTGTGAAAATTTGACACTGGACTTTAAAAACCTTGGATTATGTGCATCTCCACTCTTCCTCTAGACTCTAGGCCGTGATAAATGAAATGCAAAATTTACTTTAATCTGAAAAGAGGACTTTGGACCACAGAATAAGAGTCATTTTTTTCTCCTTATCCCAAGTAAGATACTTCTGACATTGTCTCTGTTTCAACAATTCAACATTCATAGCTCCTTTCATGGAGACATCTGTGCATGGTGACTCTTGATGCACTGACAACAGCCTCAGTCCCCTTGTGAAGCTCTCCCAAGTTCTTGAAGCTTTTCTTAACAATCCTCTCAAGGCTGCAATCACCCTTGTTGCTTGTGCACCATTTACTACCACACTTTCCCCTTCCAGTCAACTTTCCATTAATTTGCTTCAGTACAGCACTCTGCAATCAGCTTGCCTTTTAAGCAATGACCTTCTGTGGCTTACCCTCTTTGTGGAGGGTGTTGATAATCGTCATCTGGGCGACTGTCAAGTCGGTAGTCTTCCCACGATTGTAGTTGCATGTATTGAACTAGACCGGGAGATATGTGGTATGAGATACTGGATTTCTGATTTTCATGAGCTATAAGCCATATTCATCAAAATTCAAACAAAAAAGTAAATATTTCACTTTATGTGTAATGAACATAAAATATGTGAAAGTTTAACTTTTAGAATTAAATTATGAAAAATGATGGGAAAATTAATTTTTCACAACACACAGATGCACACACATATCTGTGTCTCTGTGTGTGTGTGTGTGTGTGTGTGTGTGTGTGTGTGTTAAAGTGTTAAAGTTATGAAGTTATATTGTATTTGGTCAGTGTACTTCAATCATTTTTTTTTACATAATCACTGCATCATTGAAATCTCCAGGCACACAGTGGGTCCACTCAGGGGTTATTTCTTTTTAATGTTAGATTTAATTTATTGAATGGGTCCATCATGTTTGGACAGCTTTTATATTTCATCCTGTGGTTATCATTTTCATGGTCTCTTTTTGTCCCTGACCACCCTCCTGTTTTTGCCACGGCTAAAATACTATCCAATTACATTCGTTTATCTCACTATACCCCACTCTCTAGTCCTGCGTTGGGTGATAATAGAGGGATCCATCACACCATTAGCTGCAGGCGGTTTTATAAGCTCAGCAAAATGCTGCATAGAGGGAACTCAAATTATAGGCTGCTGCATTATACCTTAAAATACGCTTTGTGTTTGGGCTTGTGTGTATATGTGTGTGTCTGCATGAGTGATGATGATACTGCAAGTCATGCTCCCTGCTAATGACTGATGATGCATTTCCAAGAGCAGAAGAGAAAAATGGTGGCAGGTGGCGACATCTCTCACAGTGCTGTCACCCCCGCTGTCTATCTTTCTGTCGGCCTCTCTCTGTGTTATTTCAGCTCTCCCTCATCTATCTGTGTTTGCTCCTAAATAACATCTTGGCTTTTGCATGGAAAGGGGAAACCATGCCTTTGGCTTTGTGGTTCCCTATAACAACTTGCATTCCAAGCATCCAGATGAGCTGCTTTTTAAATGAGAATTGTTTAAGACTAGAAAAAAAAATGGTGAGCTGTTGTTTTATTGATATTTCTGATTGAAAAATGCACTTTTATTTTAACAAACTCAAAAAGGAAGTCAGACGCCACACTCAGCTAAAGAACTGCAGTCTTTGATTTAAGATTAGGTAGTGATTGCTGCTCAGGGACACTTATGTATATAGCAAATGTAAAGAAAGAATACGAGAAGCGTCAATCTGACTTGTCCAGTCAGTCACTGACTGCCCCTGCCACTCGTAAAGCCAGTAGCTTTAAAAACTGAGCAGCTAAAACATGAAACCATATAGGGTAATACTTGTCTTTGGATATTTCATGTTTTTAGTCTTTTTGATGAGCGGCTGCTTGCAGTCTGTTTTTTTTGTTTTTTTTAGGCAAATGTTTGATTATTTGCCCTCTCTGTATTAGTTTGGGATGCTCAATATCTATATTCTGGAACTGTTAGAGTAGCCATTTTTTATATTCTCAGATACATTTTTCTGTTTTATTCTTGTATTGGAAAAACGTATCTTGCTTAAAAGTCGGCATATTTTAATGCGTAGAAGAAGTGAACAGCATGAGTGTGACAAAAAAGTATTTGCTAAGTGAATAACTGTGGTTTTTATTATCTATATCCAACTTCTTATCAATGCAATAATAGCTTACAGTATTGCAAAATGAAGAAGTTACACAACATGAGAGTTTTACAGTTAACTCCAAAATAAACAGCATTTCGTATATGTAAAAGCAATGCTGGACAGCACAGAGGCACTAATCATGGCAGCACAGGAACAAGCTCTAAGCACAAGATTGATAGAGGCTAGGGTCTACCACACCAGGCAAGAGCCCAGGTGCAGGCTGTGTAGAGATGCCTCTGAGACAATCCAACATATAAAAGCAGGGTGCAAGATGCTAGCAGGCAGGGCATACATGGAATGCCATAACCAAGTGGCTGACATAATGTACAAGAACATCTATGCCGAGTATGGTCTGGAAGTCCCAAGGTCAAAATGGCATACGCCCTGAAAGGTGGTTGAGAATGACCAAGCTAAGATCCTGTGGAACTTCCAGATACAGACAGACAAACTGGTGATGGCTAGCCAACAGGACATAGTAGTGGTGGACAAGCAGAGGAAGAAGGCCGAAGTGATAGGTGTAGCTATACCAAGCGATAGCAACATCAGGAAGAAGGAACACGAGAAGCTTGAGAAATACCAAGGGCTGAGAGAGGCTAGAGTAGATGTGGAAGGTGAAGGCAACAGTGGTCCCCGTGGTAATTGGAACACTCGGGGCAGTGACCCCCAAACTAGGAGAGTGGCTCCAGCAGACATCTCTGATCTCTGTCCAAAAGAGAGCAGTTCTAAGAACAGCTAAGATACTGCGCAGGACCCTGAAGCTCCAAGGCCTGTGGTAGAGGACCCGAGCTTGAAGGATAAACAAAGACTGATATACACACAGTACTGTGCAAAAGTTTTAGGCAGGTGTGAAAAAATGCTGTAAACAAAGAATGCTTTCAGAAATGGAAGTGTTGTTCATATATTTTCATCAATCAACAAAATGCAGTGAATGAACAAAAGACAAATCTAAACCAAATCAATATTTGGTGTGACCACCCTTTGCCTTCAAAACAGCATCAATTCTTCTAGGTACACTTGCACACAATTTTTGAAGGAACTCAGCTGGTAGGTTCTTCCGAACATCTTTGAGAACTAACCACAGATCTTCTGTGGATGTAGGCTTCCTCACATCCTTCTGTCTCTTCATGTAATCCCAGACACACTCGATGATGTTGAGATCAGGGCTCTGTGGGGGCCATACCATCACTTCCAGGACTTCTTGTTCTTCTTTACGCTGAAGATAGTTCTTAATGACTTTGGCTGTATGTTTGGGGTCGTTGTCCTGCATTTTGTTAATTGATAGAAATAACCAATCATTATTTATATTTCTGGAAGCATTCTTTGTTTACAGCATTTTTTCACACCTGCCTAAAACTTTTGCACAGTACTGTACATAGATACAAAACTAGCCAAATTAGTCAATTTGGGTT
>VUQS01032594.1:0-14600 GCA_015108495.1 Heterochromis multidens | reverse complement strand
GTGTTAAATTGATTTTCAGATAAAGTTGGAAAAGCTATTAATTGTCTTAAAATCTGCATTTTGTCTCTTGAAAGTGGTGGAGAAAACGCTACTCTGTGCTTTCTTGATTCACTGTTTTCCTACCATTCTTTACTTATAGGTTTTTATGTAGTCCAGTTTAAATTCAGATACACTCTTTTAACACAGGCGACATTTCTTACCAGAATTATCTTTGGCCTTGTTATATTTGTATTAGGATCGAGTAAGAGCAGTTAGTAATTCAGCTGTGTGAAACAAGGCTACCCTCTCCTTCTTTTGATTGACTGATCCTCAACAAGACTAATCTCTTTAGCACCTTCATCACATAATACGATGGTCTTTAAGCTCTGATGGTGTCAACTTCTTCAGTACAGGAACCAGACAGGATGTTGCACAACACTGGTAGGGGAGGTCTGATCCACAGAGTTCACTTAGGAGGCGAAGAAGGGGAAAAGGGCAAAATCACTGAAGGTAGTGGGGGTGTGTGGTGCAGCAGGACCTGTTGCATCTGAACCTAACTTGCATCAGATTAGATAAGTTCGCTTCAGTAGTGGGATATCTGTTATAGGTGCATACTGCTGGCATGGCACAAACTAAATTGGACCAGTTAAAAGTGGAGAGTCTGGTCAGGTTATATGGGACTGATTGCATTCATCTTGGAGTTGTTTTCTTTTGGTTGCAAGTCTCAGTCAGTAACCAGTGATTAGCTTTTATAGAGTCATGCTCCAGAGGCTGGCCACACTCTCACTCCTGGATTGTTTACTGCATCACCTCGCTCACTTTCGTCTTCCGGTTGCCTAGGTGACCACACACACAGTTTGATAGCAGATGGGGACAAACGAGACCTGTCTGCCAGAACGAGCCGCCCCCTCTCCAAGCAGATCCTCCGCTGCTCGTTTGAGGGCTGCTGCAGGACATTCACCTGGCCAGCTCATCTCAAATATCACCTCAAAACACACAGGTAACACATCACACAGACAGCAGGGGTAGATTATACATTATTCAGCAGTGGTTCAAGCACGGTGCTGTTGTTCAAGTGTGCAAATTCTGATAATGTGGATACATTTGTCAAATTAGAAAATAATGCAGGGTTGCTGATGCCCACATTTCATTACACACAAGAAGGGTAGCACCAACTGTGAAATTTGTTAATAGAAAATTACATGCCAGTAATATCTGTAAAATATAGATACAAGTCAGATAAGGTAGTACAGTTACGTAAGTGCAAAAACAACTGCAACTTCAATCTTCATGTTGTGGTATAAGATTTGGTATAAAAACTGGGGAAAAAAAAAAAACTAGTATAAAATGTGTAACAGGCTGTTCTCTAGACATTTTCTGCCCTCAAGGGCAGGGTGAACACTGTGTTCTAGCTATTCTGTCTGATCTTTTTCAAGTTCAAATAGCACTGGGTTTGTTCAGCAGTTGTAAAGTGTAAGTTATTGGTGTTGGATCTAAACTGCACAGGTGTTTTACAGCCACAATGAAGGAGTAATCGCAGCTCAGATAGAGCTTTCTACTTTATTTGTTGGGGAGGCAGACAGACCAGGCAAGGAGCAGAAAGCACAGCTGAGAAATTGAAAGAGGTGTGTATTTGTATCGCAGGAGCTTTAACATCAGTGTAGCAGATCTGTTTGTGGTTACCCTGTCTGACCTTGTGTCGGGCTGTAGCAAGTGAAGCATGTGCACAGGAAACATCGAGGTTTGTTTATGTTATCTCGGCTCCCAGGAATGACCGAATGTTCAGGTGCGGCGCAGAAGGCTGCGGGAAGAGTTTCTACGTGCTGCAGAGGCTGCAGGTTCACATGAGGACTCACAACGGCGAGAAGCCCTTCATTTGCAAGGAGAAGAACTGTGGCAAGAAGTTCACCACTGCTGGAAACTTGAAGAACCATAAACGCATACACACAGGTGGGAAGCAGGAGAGACCCCGCGTTTAAAAGCCCAAACATGCTGGAAGCAATAACTGACTCAGGCCATTTGACTCTGCTCATTTAATGCTTCCTTGGCGCAGTGAGTGCTGGAGATTTGAAGAGTCAGCATTGCTGGCGCCTCCATTTCACTGCTGCAATCAGTAACACTACTCTGTCATATTTTGTTTAGGGTGACATTAAGGTTTCTGATGGCCTATTCCACAGTCAGTTAGGTGACTTGTGCTTAGTTTCTGCCCGTACATCTTGAAGAATGAGCCGTTACTGACCTATTTGGGTTATTTTTGTTTTCATGGCTTTCAGAAACAACAACAAAGCTGCATAGCCTATTTTATTGTAATTTTGAGTGTGCTGGGCTATTCGACACATCCCTTTGAACGCATTTACATCTGATATTTTCTGCAAAAATAAGAGTTTAATTGGGTCTTTGTAATGCGGAGGTAAACAATATGTATATTTGTGGTGGGTGGCTGCTTTCAGGAGAGAAGCCTTTTCTGTGTGAAGCAGATGGTTGTGGGCGATCCTTTGCAGAGTATTCCAGTCTACGAAAACACATGCTCGTACATTCTGGTGAGTGGGAAAAGTTTAAGCTGCGCAGCAGTGCACTCCTTTGTAATTAGCGCGCCACAGATAAAGTGTAAAGTAATGCGCCTTGGAGACGGCATCCTGCAGCAGTTCAGAAGAAGAAGAAAGTTTGCTTTGTGTTTGTGTGTATGCTTCCCAGGTGAGAAGCCTCATCTGTGTGGGATCTGTGGGAAGACTTTTTCTCAGTCCGGCAGCAGAAACGTCCACATGAGGAAGAGACATGGAGAGGAGGGGCTCAGTAGTGAAAGCAGAGAAACAGGTCTTTCTCCCTCTCCCTCTCTCTCTCACACTCATATACACACACACCCACCCAGTGTGGTAGGTGGATATGCTAATCCTTGGATTATGTAGCTTCAAGCTGCCCATACATTTTAAAGTCTGCATAGAGATGGTGTTGCTTTAATTTACATTTAGGAACATTTCTTGAATTAATAATGACTTTTAGCACTTAAAAATGTATCATTCACATTTTTATTCTTCAGGCCCAGTAGCTGAATTGTTTTGGACTGCACATATCTTCAAAAAAGCAGAGACAGCACAACTCTGCTGCAGAAAAAACAAAGCCTGTTGGGCTTTTTGTGATGGGGTCAGATTCTTCTAAGAAGTCTTTAATCACCAAGTTAAAATAATGTCTCCTTGCTGTTACTGAAACACATTCACCTTACAAATTACTGAGATAATTGAGTGAATATTTAAGGTTAATCTTCCAATGCAGCCGAGGGAAATTTACACAAATTCACTCCTGTCTCTATTCTGAGTGTCATTTTCAGTACCTTTAAGATTAAAAGGATCTTTCACTGAGCTCTTCACATTCCAGCATCTGGAACAATTGAACAAAATAAGCTTAAATTCATTTTTAGCATGAAACAATGACTGCAGACAGCACATTTGCCTCCTTGTCACATCTCTGTAGCAGCAGGGAAGCACTGCAGCTGAATCACCACAGAGGAAACGTTGCCAAAGCTCTAATTATAAACAGCGGATTTATTCGGGTCAGCCTCCCCAAAGAGGCCAGTCTTTTGTAAAAGCAGAGCAAAGGAAGATGCAGTTGCACAACAGACTGGTAGTTTCTGTTATTTATAAATAACAAGAGTTACTGGATTAATTATTAAATTGAGTGTAAACAACTAGATTAGGCAAAGAAAAAAAGTCAACATTTATACAATGTACAGAATGCAATCTAGAAGTGCAGATTTCAGTTTTTTTTAATCAATAATCTTTCACACTTCAGAACATCATTTTATGGCCAGCATTGGCCTGTGTTGATCACACGGTAGCTACAAGTTGCGGCCTGATTCCTATAAAGATGATGGATTATTCTAAATGTGGTTTCTTTTGTGTTGAGGTTTGGGAAAAACTAAAAGTTTGATGTCTGTGCGCAACTGACAGGAGAGGCTCTGACACAAAGCAGCCTGCTGGAGGCAGACGGTGAGAATGGAGACAGTATGGTCACCATGACAACAGCTGTGGAACCCATGAATCTTCACCATGCCATGCTGAGATCACCAGGTAGGCGTTTGAACAAGTATGACAGGAGGCAAAAAAAAAGCCAGTTCATTAAGGGTGGATTTAAAAAAAAAAAAAACCTAACACATCTGAAAATGCTGTAGCCCTGCAGTAAACTCTCATTTGGTGAAGCTTATAATGTTCTGTTAATGTCAGGGATGCTGAGTCAACTTGTGGTGTTACTAATGTCCCGATAAATGTTTTTCAGCGAATGAGTCTTTTGATATCTGCAGTTACACTCAGGCAGTGTAGATTTCTTGTGTTTGCCTGAGTTGTCATGTCTCTGAAACTTCACATTTAGGCTATTTCCAGTAGTTCAGCTGGCACTCTTTGTACTGTACTTGTTATTTACTTAACATTAAAAACCTCATTTTTAAATTAACGTTGCAGATAACATAGATAAACTTATGCTTGAAATAGTAATTTCACCAGTGTGGTACTGCTGCCTGCATATTGATTTTGTTTTTGACTGGTCGCCCACCTCCCAATTTTTTTAACCTGGCGAACAAGCGCCTGTGTAAATGGTTATGGCGCTGTGTTGATGACACAGTTCACGTAAGCAATGACCAAAGCGTCAGTGCAGACCACAGCTTTCAGCTGTTTATCCTGAAGCTATCAGGCCCCTCTTCTGTAGAACCAGCTTCCAGTTTGGATTTGGGAGACAGAGACCCTCTCTACTTTTAAGATTAAGCTTAAAACTTTCCTTTTTGAGGCTGCTGGGCGATTCCCATGATGTACTGTTTCTCCTTCGTCACTCACTTCTTTTCACACTCTCTGTGTTTATACACCATTTTGCATTTTATCATTATTATTAATCTGTAGCTCTCTTCTTTCATCTCCCTCCCCTCACCCCCAACCGGTCGCGGCAGATGGCTGCCCCTCCCTGAGCCTGGTTCTGTCTGAGGTTTCTTCCTGTTAAAAGGGAATTTTTCCTTCCCACTGTCGCCAAATGCTTGCTCATAGGGGGTCATCTGAATGTTGGGGTTTTTTCTGTATTGTAGGGTCTTTACCTTACAATATAAAGCGCCTTGAGGCGACTGTTGTTGTGATTTGGCGCTATATAAATAAAATTGAGTTGAACTGAATCGAACACTGAAGAGCCAGCTGATGTGTGACCAGGATGCCTGGAAATATCCCAGCTGCATACAACTATGTCCCGATTGCAGAAATTCCAGGACAGCTTCATCAGCACAAAGGCTGAAAAGTCATGAGGGCTGAAAAGTCATGAAAGTGCTTGGTTTTGTTTTACAATGAATGCACCCCCATGTTATTTTAAATACATACAGATTGAATAACATCTTTTCCTCTTTGAACTTTCCTGTGTGTTTGTGTAGGCTCTGAAGACTCAGTGGTAGTTCTCTCTCAACCACATGAACTGGTGACCATGACAACGGAGAGCCATGCATATGGAGAAGATGTGGTTGCTTTGCTGTAGTCTACAATCACAACAAACATCACACACTGCCTATTTCAGCAGCACTGGGCTGACTGCCACAGTAGACTACATATAGACATTTATTTGTAAAAAAGATGAATCTCAGACCTGTAGACCCTTGTAGATATTTGTAATTAGCAACCAGTGATGGTTTTATTTTGACAAGTGTGAAATGGCAAAGTTTGTACAAACAACATTTTTTCCTCATGTTTTCGAAAACAAAGATTCCCAAAGAAATACTGAGACGGGTTTTACAGGTTTATGAAACTATAATGACCATGAATGGTTATGTGCTTCATCATTGTAAACAGAAGTCTGAGGCTGAAATGCAGTGATGGTTGTTAATGAAAAATAAGTACCCAAAACCTCAATGGCTGATAAGTTCAATTTAAATGTACCAGACACCCATTATAGCCATCATTCTTTTGACTAATAACAAAACACTTGACATTAAAAACCGCTCAAGCACAGTTAATCAAATGCTGCATGTAAACTCTGGTTTTACATGACTTAACAAGCCAGGCCACCCTGTTTATCAGCCTTAGTAAAATAGAAAACATCTATCTCAAATAAATTCTATATCCACTAATGCCCAGAGGTGCATTAAGAGAGTTTGTTATTGGTAAAATATTTCATTCAGCCTCCTGTGCTTCACTTGTTTTCTGAGTAGGGCAACACATTGCTCATATATAGCTCAATATATTAACACTTGAGAATAATTGCTTTTTAAAAGAAATTAAGAATTACTTATGAGGTTAGTTCTGCCCTTACAAAACCAACACCAGCTGTCTGCTGCTATTAGATAAGGTAGTGCACATTACTTGTGTGTGGTTAGTGAGTGCCACCTAAATCAGCTTCTCATTGTCAGTGTATGGTCCTCACTTCTCAGTGAATCTTCAGGTAGTGGAAGTGATCCAATGTAGCACCCAGTGCCCAGCTAGCCTCCACGTTGTTCACTTTCTTGGTTAGCTAAGGAGAAAAAAAAAAAATAACACCAAATCACTCAAAGGATTTTTGTATTTACTGAAATAAAAAAAAAAAAAAGGTAATTGAGTTTTTTGTGTCGAAGTCCCTCTTTTTATTTATTTATTTATTTTTTTAAAGACGATAGGTATTGTGCTCTAAAGACAAGTTTCTACTCTAAGTACTCTGAACTTTTACCAACTTTTTTTTTTTCCAAGGAGTCCACAGATTTCCTCAGACCATTGGTTGCTTGTGTTTCCACTGCAGTCTAAAGGCCCTCAAAGAATGGGAAGGTTATCCCGCTGACTGATACAAAAGCAACGTCTGTTTTTACAAGTTGCAGGTTACATCGGCTTCCTCCATCTTTCGTCTGTGTCACAGCTGAAGGTCTTTTATCTCATTTCCACGGATGGAATACTAGTGCAGAGAAACTTGTTTTTTTGGTGTTTTACGTCACATAGCATTATATAGTAAAAGTTGGGTAAATTATTTTAGAAAATGATCATGGCAGACAGAATCTGCAAGCTGCAATCACTAGTCACTTTCTTACAGCAGCTCCTTCCAAAGCCACCATCATCATTTTTGATGCCATTTTTGGACCCAGTATTTTTCTGGAAACAGGTATAGTGTTTTTAATCCCGCAGATGCGCCAAACAAGATGAAGTCTGTAGTTCATTTATTTTTACACTAAATCGGGAGATGCTTGATTCTTCCTGCATGGCTGTGTGGAGATGTGGAGTGTTAATTTATACTTTAGAATGTAACTGCCATGAAACACTCAAAATAACATTATTGGCCCATTTCCCTGCAATGGCAATGCACTGAGTCCCTCCAAAGTTTCCTAGTTCCTGGGGCGAGTTCCTGCAGTGGAAATGCAGCTCATCATGCAATTTCTGGTAACACACTTAGCTGCTGTCAGTGTATGTAGTGAATTTTCAAACATTAAAAAAAAAACAGGATCAGATATTTTCATCTCTTCTTTTACTAATGTGTCAGGGCCTCCTTAAAGAAGGCCTGTGAAAATGGTATGAAGTGCTAAACAGCTATTTTAAACCTTTTTTATCTTATTTGAAACATTGCTTGTGTCTTTTGATGGGTTTTCATCTTATGATTCATCTGCAAGTTTGAACTAAGCAGCTTGAAACATGAATAGCTGAATTCATAATGTCGCACAGCCTTTTGAAAAATTGTTGCATTGAGTCTACTGCTTCTTTTGCATCCTTATAACCAAGGTCCCTAACCCTGTTGATTTTACTATACAATGCTGCCTCACCTGTAACACACTGCTCTCTTTAAAGCCAAACCCATCCTTCAGTAGACAAGTGATGTAGGTCATGTCCATACACAGGAAAGGGTGGATGGGAGGGTACTTGGTCATCTTATTGCACACTAAGCAGAGAAAAGGGAAATGATGCCTGTTAGGTGTTAGGAATAATCGGTCATCTGTATTCTGAGGATGAGTGCAGGATTTTAGATAGAAACAAGGTCCATTGAAATGCACGGTGTGTCTCAAGTACAGGGAGCTGCAGATCTGTCATAGTAATGATGCATTCTTTTGCCCATCTCACCCTCTTTGGCTCTCTTCTTGAAGTCTCTGACCTCCAGCATCCCTCCGTGGACCTCATCTGCAACAGGGTGACTGGGGTCATCTTACTCACGTTTAAAAATGCTACACCATTCATTACAAGAGCAGATCTACATGCACATTTCCATAATACTAGTAATAGAGCTTGTGGCCTTTCAGCTTGAACTGGCAGAGAATAGCAATTTCTTTAATACCTACACACCTATAGCTCATCAAATCCCCTGAGACAGGTGCAAGTGACTCACATTTCCCTGCCTCTGTCTAGTGCTGGAATGGGTAATAACACCCTACTGGGTCTGTATAATTATATAAGGTGTGTACAGGGGTTGTGCGTGTGTGTTCACTAACCGATAAGGCCTGCATCCACAGCTCTGTCAAAGTAATAGGAGAATGCATAAAAAACATTGGTGTCTTCAAGCTCGTACGGCTGGTGAATAATCCCCTTCACCACCTTAAGTACTTCCTGATAACAAAGCTTGTATCCTGTATAACCTGCAGAGAAAAAACAGAGACAGCAGTATAAATTCAGCATCTTATGTTCATTCAAGTAATCCAAGTAAGCCCATTTTAAGGGTTTTTGCTCACATTTCTGCTAATATTTACATTTCGTGTTATGTATTTTACTCAAATCTTTTGTCAAAAGCAAGAAAAATCAAAGGACATTTTGAAAGTTCTTCCTAGAAAACATCAGCTTTGGATTTTATCTGCTCACAACTTGTTATAAGTAAATGAGATCTTACCATCTGGGTCCCCGCTCACTTGATAGGTTCGACCTCCAAAGCTCCATTCATCTCTGAACTTCTTTGGAAGACAGGAACTTTTAAAAACCTGCCACTCCAACCCTGTGACAGCACAGACACGACTTGTTTAATCTCCTGATTGGTTCAATAGCTTTACACAAGGTTACCGTGGTCAGAGACTGACTCAAAAAAACTCACAAACACAATTTTCTCTGAAGCACTTCAGTGATTCATCTCAGGGCTAGAATCGTTTATAACAGAAGACTTCATCTCACAAAAATATCTTTCTCTAGTTTTCTATATATCTCAAGATTTGGAAAAGTAGGGAGATAAAAAAAAAAAAGAACACCTGAGAGACCGTTTGAACTGACTCACTTGCTTCTCAGTATCCATCAGTGACGTACAATAATGACACTGACACTGACACGACTAATGGCAAAGAAACACATTTACTTCATGTACAGCACAGTACCTTCTGCACCCAGAGCACCTAGTGTGGCCAGTCGTGCCGCCATAAGTCCATTTCCAAGATAGCTGGATGAAGTTAAAGGATTGTTACACAGTTGCAAAACCAAGCAGGAACACACTGTGCATGTAACAAATAAGTCATCCTGAAAAGAAGCCAAACAAGTGGTGTCTGCCTATTATTCACATCCTAATGACTAAACAGATACTAGAAGTTTTCCTAATTAAACACAGATCCAAGTGAAGTTACAGAGTCAGAGCAACAAATTCAGTGGCATAACTGGAGGCTAATTTAAAATGTGACAAACATACATGGAAATGATCTTAGGTACTAAATCAAGAAGTGATTTCCTGTTCAGTCACACTGAATTGAAATGGGACTGGATTATGTTTTATGCATACATTCATTACTGAAACAGTTACCTATGAGTGTACAATTCAAATGTTGAGTTTAAGACATCAAACTTGGCAACGTAGTCAGCAGCAGGAATGCTTTCAGTGGTTTTCTACAGTGGAATATAAAGAGCACAGTGGGTTACTATCACTAAAGATTAGAATTTGGACAGATTTCTCTGAACTGTTCAAACAACTGACCCTCAGTTTGGGCAGGAAAGTGATCTGTGTTGATCCTCCTCCCAAATCCAATATTCCCACTGTCTTCTTGCTTTGTGCTTTCAGGTGACCTGAAAAAAAAAAAACTTCACACTTTAATCCAGCAGCCACAACAGAGAGGACTGAATCAGTTACACCTGTGATGATTATCTTCAAAAGGCCTATTTGTCAAACATGTACAAGCCAAAAGTATAAAAATCGCTGTATCCTATCTGATAAAGATCAGAGCGCTCCTGTAGGCAGGAAATTCATAGTCGGACACATTTAGCCTCTATTTGTGAACACGAGGTGTGATAACGCGATGACACTTTCAGATACAAAGTTAAACCTGGATATAAAGTAGGTAAGACCTAAAAATATGTACTGTTTAATGCTGTATATAGACTTGTACTTGCCTGTTAGAAAGTTCAGAGATATCCAAGCCAGGATTCCTACATTTACAAAATTAGCACACAAGAAAAGCAAGAAACAGAAACCTGTCATTTCAGGTGAAAACAAGACCATTTAAGAAAAGCTGACAGCTAATTTTGCATATAGAAAATCATGTAGTTCTATAAACAAGGTTGAAACGCTGACTAATCAATTACACAACAGCACGACAGACAATAGCATGTTTCCACCACATAATTACTGACTCTTAGGGTCAAAACAACTTTGTGGTGAAATGTCATTTCATTTTCTTAAGTGTCATCATAAAATGCTGCTGTAATCTGCAGCAATTTAGTTCATGCCTGCAGAAAACAACGATTCTTTACAGAAATTGCACAGCACGCTAAAAGCAGAGAGACAGATCACTGATGCCACGTACAAAACACAGCAGAAAGGACAACAGCTGCTGTGATAACTGACAAATGTGTTGCTTGTCGGGGCAGAGGGTGGGCAGACGTTACCTTCCTTTTTGCCGTTCATTATGCTGACGCTATCGTCTGGGACCAAAAAAGGAGATTCGTCAAACACGTGTTGAACCTGAGGAAAAGAGAGAGTGAGAGAGAGAAAGGAAGATTTGAGAGCAACAGGGAGCAATGGAAAGCAGCAGTGAGATGGCCTTAATGTTATCTACTGTAATGGTAGCTCATCCAGAGGTGCCCTCCGCTTGAAGGGATTAATTAATTCCCTCGGGGGGGATTAATAAAGTATCATTTATCTTTCAAGGTGCCCCAGGGCTATCCGTTACTATCTTATCCCCTCCACAAGAACCTTCCACACTAATCTCACTGCTCTCTGATAACAATGCTTTCCCTCCTGTCTCTGTACTACCTGCCACAGCACTTTCCTTTTTCTGCCTGCTGCTTCGCTGGATAATAGGTTGTTTTTTTTCCCTGATGGTGTCAGACATTGTAGCACCAAACAACTCCCTTATGATAAAGAACTACACTCTACACAATACTGGTATTGTGTAATCGCCCTCTCAGACCTCTCAATAAAGTCTCGTGTCCCAGTACGAGACAATGTAGTCTTACCAGGTCCAGAAGAGCCTGAGCTTTCTGTGCAGACAGCAGCCGAAGTCCAGCCGTGGCTCTGAGGACCAAAGGAGTTCTCTTCCACTCCAGACGAGGCACCGTCCTCTTGGCCACTTTCAACAACATCCTCGCCGTTTGTCCAGCCTTTTAAACAGAAACAACAACCACTACAAAGCAGCCCAAAAATCTACTGTCCACAGAGTGACTGGTCAGAGTTGAGATGACGCTTAAGTGTTATGTCAGCTGGGCCCGCTTGACTCTTCACTTGTTTGTCATTTTGCATTTCTCACTTACTTTCATTTGCAATGTGATTCTCACAGAGGCGGGCTATCGGCAGTGTGTCTGAATACAATGTAGAGCGGACAGACTCAATACAATTAATCAGAGGCAACAATGAACTCACCATTTCAGGCACGTCAGCATATGCTGACAAGCCAGGCTTTATGGAATGAAACATCTCATTGTCCAAGACCGGCAGCTGCTCTGAAAGACACAAGATCCACATCACATATAGCACCTCTTGAATGAGTTTAGGAGGTATAAATCTGCTTAGAATACATACAGCCACCTATTTAAGATGAGACCTGTTGAAACAAACAGGATTATTACTAAAATTACCTGTGCACCCTGAAGTGAGCATTTACGGGTTTAAAAAAAAAAAAAAAAACTGCAAGACAAAGCATAGATATTCACTTCTGTTCAACTGAAACCTATTACTCAAGCTGCACTGCACCTTCAGTTTCTTTATACAGCACCAGAGATCTCCTCACTGCTCTTTACATTGTAAGAAAAACCCTTAGAATATTTATATTAAGCATTTTGCAGGCAATTTGCATTCATTACGCATCACTCTTTCTGCAGTAAGCACATAATTCTGCTAACCAAAGAAAATAAAAAAGTAGAGGGAAGCAGAACAGACTAACAGAGGCAACTCTGGTCTGTATTACCTGAGTCGCTCTGGATGAAGGTGTAGACGTGAATGCGTGTCCCTGTGCTCCCTGCATCAAACATCACCGCGTAGAAGATGCGGCTGTGGTTCGCTGGCCGACTGAGACTGGGAAGGATCCAGGACAAATCCAGGAAAGAGGTCTCGAGTTGGGCTTGGCTCAGCCCTGCAACAGCAAGCAGGGCCAGGAGGAGAAGTGGCACGGCAGGCTTCATCTTCATTCTGGAGGATCAAAAACAAACAGGGCTTAAATTGTTTTGAAGTGCTCCAGAAAGCAGCTCAAACTGCTGCTGACTAGTACTGGGAGATGTTAAATTACAGCATGACAAGCTACAGAGTGGTAGGAAGCAATTAAGTGATTTACACCACTGTATTTGACCACGCCCCACCAGACTTTCCAACCAACCACGGGGATATATATCTCAATGTCAGCTTCCTTACCTGCTTAGTCATCTCCTGCAGAACATTTAAGAAACATCAAAATTTCACCATGTTGGACTTAAATTGGTTGACTTTAATCCTTTGATCTTGAAGTTCAATCGATACATGGCTGGCAACTCGAGCAAGTCTCAACATCTCTTTACAGCTGTGCAGAATTATGAAACCTTAAAAGCTCGAGTTAAGTGATCCTCTAAGAAACCCTGCTGAGACAATGTCACACTGATTGCACAGAAATTAAGAAGACCGGGGACATTTAACTTCAGAAATTTTACTTCTTCTGAATGCAAATTTCACTTTTAAATTTCAGGAATTCTTCATTTAGTTTGGAGCAAGTTACCAAAATGAATACAGTAAAAGAAATACTCTGTGAGCCTTTTAAAATACAGCATGAGGCAATTTTCATTTATGGTCTCAGTGTTTGCTCAGAACATGACAAACATACCAATCTGCACAAATTAAACAACACAACCAACGTGCTTACAAATTTGGTGCAATCATTTGCAATCACAAGTTGTCTTTTGCTATTACACTTCCGCATGAATATGGGCTATCACCAAAAATTATACAAAACTCATTTTTGTTTTGAAAGTTGGCTTGAAATTATGACAGAAATACGTATGTATTCAAATTGCCACAAGCCTGGCAGTGTGTATTAATATGTTTTATGACTTTTTAAAAAGTAAAGTAAATTATTAGCTACAGTTCAGACAATATCCTGTAAAGCAAAGCATACTGCATCCACATTATAGAGCCAGTGCATGAAAGGCCCACGGTGCCCTGTGGTCAAATATTTCCATTTATAAATTAAAAAATCATCAGAGTGCTTCGAGCAGCGACAGTAACTCAAATAACCACTTGTTACAACCACAGCATCTCTGAATGCAAAACCCATCGAACATTGAAGCAGACGAGCTACAGCAGCAGAAGACCACACAGGATGCCACTCCTGTCAGTTAAGAACAGGAAACTGAAGCTACAAGTCGCACGGCTCACCAAGGATCAGACATGAAACAAACTGAAAGGATCCATCATTTGAATCAACAGTTCAGGCTTGTGGTGGTGGTGTAATGGTGTGGGGGAGATTTTCTTGGCACACTTTGGCCACCTTCACACCAAATCAGCATCGTTTAAACGCCACAGCCTACCTGAGTATTGCTGCTGACCATGTCCATCCCTTTATGACCGCAGTGAACCCATCTTCTAAATGCTGCTGCCAGCAGGACAATGTCACAAAGTTCAAATCATCTCAAACTGGTTTCCTGAACACGACAATGAGTTCTCTGCACTCAAATGACCTCCACAAGTCACCAGATCTCAATCCAGTAGAGCATCTTTGGGATGTGGAGGAACGGCCGATTTGCATCACTGATGTGCAGCTGACAAATGTGATGCAATCATGTCGATATGGACCAAAATCTCTGAGGAATTTTTCCAGCCGCTTGTTGAATCCACGCCGTGAAGAAGACAGATCTGAAGCAAAAAGGGTGTACCTAATGAAGTGGCCGGTGAGTGTATGTAGTGCTGAATATAATTTACAGGCTTGCTACACACAAGAAAGCGAGCTCAGTTTTTTTAAAGGTTATTGTTTTGGCTGGTTAAGCTAGCAGCCATAACGTACGTGTTCGTTAACGTTTAAAATATTCTGCGTTAACTTTTACTGCCCTTCGTTTAACATACAGCGATAACGTTACCCCAACTTTCCATGTTCTCTTATCTTACTTGTTAACACTAATAACTGAGGGTAGTACCACTAACGTTAAGCTCGACCCTTATTTAACATCTCGGTAGCATTAGGGTTAGTAGTTGTCGGATAACTCGCGTGACTGAAACGTTACAGAAAGCCACGCAGTGAAGTTTGAAAACAAGATAATGCCAAGCAGACGACGCTGCGGGGTCACGGAAAATGCTCAAAT
>VUQS01032593.1:0-13846 GCA_015108495.1 Heterochromis multidens | reverse complement strand
CCTTCTCCAAACAAAAAAAAAAAAAAAAAAAAAAAAAAATATGAACAAAAAAAAAAAAAAAAAAAAAAAAAAAGAGGGGGAAAAAAAAAAAAAAGAAAAAAAAAAAAAAAAAAAAAAAAAAAAAAAAAAAATTACCTCCACACCTTGTTACAGCTGGCCTAGTATTCTGTTACAGGTAAGAATAACCATTCCTTTAAAGAATTTGTTTAAAAAGTAAATGGGTCAAAGGATTCAGCTAGGGATGTTTTAGTATGTTGTTCTTCATACCCTTCATGACATGTTACTTGTTGCAGGGGCTGCTACT
This sequence comes from Heterochromis multidens, assembly GCA_015108495.1. NCBI lineage: Eukaryota > Metazoa > Chordata > Actinopteri > Cichliformes > Cichlidae > Heterochromis > Heterochromis multidens. The sequence goes on along the minus strand of VUQS01032593.1, from coordinate 13,542 downwards.
TTCAAAAAATGCTGTGTGTTAGACTTTCATACTTTCATAGAGGTTCTCTGAAGAAAGCTTCATTTTTAAGTTGAAGCTAACATCACCTGTCTGTCTGTTCCTTGGTGTATGCTGTTAATGTCCTATGTAATGTTTCTGCATGTGTGTGTATTTGTCTGTTTTTTCTCACATTAGATAAAAGAAAGCCATGGACTCTGAGTACTGTAACTCTTATGTAAGTGAACTTACACCCCAGCTTGTCTTCACTCTGCCATTGTGTTATGACTGCTTACTAAGACTCCACATTTGCATATAGTGTTATCTGCTGTCTTGTTCACTCTGGGTATCTACATACTTTTTGCTATCTACAAATTAATGCTCCCAAGTAATGCTGCACAATGTGAGACTTAGATTTTAAATGTCAAGAAAGCCAAGTAACACAATTCAGTCTTGCAGTGCCCCATGTCATTGTTGAAAATTACTTATAGTACTATTTTCTGTTTTTCTTTCCATTCCCCCCCCACACACACACGCGCAAACTCCTCCTTCTAGTAGACAGTAGTACAGGATGTTTAGCATTCTTTATATTCAAGCAAAGCTGAATTGTATCATTCTACATCTTCAGACCATACCTTGTCAGGTTTTTCATTTCTTTGTTACACATTTCACTTGATTCTTGCCACTCAGTTGTTTTATTTTTTTTATGGACAAAGTGGATGTCATGGTTCATGTCTAATCTTCCTCTGGTTACCAGTATCTCCCTTTTTATTATTAAATAGAATATGTGGTGGGGTACTCTTGGAACAGTACGACCCTTCTCCAATTTCCACCCTGACAGGGATTTGATGGAGATCCAGGCAGCACTGGATAATAAAGGTACTTCTACTGGTATGCCAGAGATGGGGTGGCATATGTAAAGTCCTACTGTTTTTTTTTCTTCTTTTTTTTTTTAATCTTTATCTCAGTAATCTTTTTTTTTTTTGTGTGTGTATTGTGTATCTTGCTCAGACACAGTGACACTGATGAGAATACTAACCAATCGGAGCAACGCCCAGAGGCAAATAATCGCTGAGGCCTTTAAACAGCTAACACATAAGGTAAAGAAACAGTGAGACAAAACCAGTAAAGACCTTCGATAGGGTTAAAAATTAAGACTTTAGAGTTTCAAGGTTTAAAGCTGTCTCCCAGTGACTAATATTTCCTATGATGATATTTATTAAGCAATGAAACTGAATGCTGAGTTGCAGTTACAATAGTCACAGTAGTTTGTGCTTATTCCTCTGTAACTTTAAAGTGTTTGCTGATCAAATATTTATAACGGTGACATTGAAGGTTTGAACACACCTTTATTTAGCAATGGTGTTCAGGAGCACTTTCACACACTTTCACAACTGTAGTGTATCTTAAAGGGAAAGAATACACTATAATGTGATAGTTGAGTTTTGTGTGAATGCACTGTCCCAAGTGTACTGGTTATTTTTCCATTAGTCAGAAGTTTTTTTTAGATATAGTATTTCTCTGCATTACTGTCACTATACTTAAACAACTTACCATGGGTAAAAAGAAAACCAGGGGTGAAACTATCAATATTTTCAAATTAAGGCCTACGTCAGAATTATTTTTTATGACATTACTGTATGCGTGTAATCTACTAGGACATAGTAACTGCTCTGAAGAAAGCTTTATCTGGAGACCTGGAGGTTCTACTGCTGGAATTGTTGATGCCTCCTGTGGAGTATGAAGCTTACCGTTTCCAGGAGGCCATGGCGGTGAGTTCTTGCACAAATGTTTGGGGTGTTGGAATAGATATTGTTATCCCTTGTTGGGATGGAGAAAACTTACCTGTTGTATCCCAAGAAATTTATACTGTATCTGTGTGCAGGGTTTAGGTACAGATGAAGAAACACTAATGGAAATTCTGAGTACAAGATCTGGAAAGCAGCTTCAAGAAATCAGTGCTGCATACAAAGAAAGTAAGTCACGGTCTTTTACAATATTCTTTTTAAAAAAATAAACAAAAACATTGCCATGGATATTTAAACCCTAATCCTTATTTTTTTTGCTCTTCCTGTTTTAGTGTATAAGAAGGATCTGGGGAAGGAACTCCAAGGAGAAACAAGTGGAGACTTTGCCAAGCTTGTTACAGCTTTGCTAAATGTAAATATTTATGTCACTGATTATCACATTTAATTTTATCATAACTAAAGAAATTGACCTACTTTAAAGAAATGCAGAAAAGCTATAATAAATGAGCACTTATCCTGTAGTTTAGCCTGGATTTAAGCTTCACAGGTAACATAAGTAATATAACATAAGTCCAGATTTTTAAATTGCAGTTAATTTTTTTTCTTTCACCCCTCTCTCATAACAGAAAGACCATGTTGCTGCTGTGGTTCAAAGGGATATTGAGGTTTTATTTTCCATAATACTTTTATATACAAATACTGAATGTAAAAAGCATACTTGAGTGCTGTTTTAATACAATAAACCATATATCTAGTGAGTACTCAATTCTGAAATTTGACAAAAATATATATTATTAATATGCTAGCTTTTAACACCAAAAATTTTGTATAACTGCAAAAAACCTGAGAGTATAAGCGATACTTTTATTCTAGCACAGAAGAAAGTAAATTCCTGTGAAAAACAGTGGCATTCACATACGCATACTGTAGGTTTCGGTTTTAAATGTGTCTAAGATTTTACTCCTTTCTCAATATGTATTATTGTCATTTTTGGTCATCTAGACCCTCTCTGCATCTCTAAAAGGGAAGAAAGTTGATGCAGGACCATGGATTGAAATATTGACTTCTAGAGACCTAGACCATCTTAACAACGGTGAGGCTCTAATGTAACTTTTCTTTTTCAATTCAATAATATTTCTGTGTTAGAAAGTCTTCTGTTTCTCTTTTTAAATCCCAAATATGTTCATCACCCTGACATTGTGTGTGACTGACAGTGTTGATAGGATTGGAGGTGGAGTTTGAACAGACGGTGGATCAGATTGTGGAGAAACGGTTTACAGGAGACTTTCGCCTGGGTTTGAAAGTTTTAGGTGAATTTAGTTTGAGATACTGTTTGTGCAATTTATTGTGCACTGTACATAATGATTAGGCTGTGACTCTGACTTATCCTAATATTTGTGTTCTCACAGTACAGTGCATTCAAAGCCCCGATGTCTACCTTGCCAGGAGACTTAAGACCATGAAGGTGAGATGATATTGTGATTAACTGAAGAATACATAAAGTGACTGTTATTGCATTTACAAAATACTTTTTCATTATTGCTAGGACTGCACTTATATAAAGGTTTAGCACAAGTTTTAATACTTCTAATACACCATGTACCTGTAGCTTTAGGAAAGAACATCTGACTATTCATCTTATACAGTACTTACCAATCCTAGTCAAATTATTTTAAAGTTCATAAGAGTATAAAACATTGAAAAATAGTGTAAACACTGTTAAAACTTCAGCCATGTACAAAAACAAAATATAGCAGACTCATCTTAAACTACAAATATTTTGAGAGAAGATATTAAAGCCACTGAAAGAGGTATTCCACCAAAATTTCATAAAGGACCTGAAGGTGGCACCTTTGGGTCAAATACCAGAGAGCACTGATGGAAGAGGTAAACAATATTTAACAATTGGGTGGAGAAAGTATGAGAGATATATTGGATAGAACATATTACATACTCTCTGAGACTTGAAAAAGATGTGTTTATCAAACAGCGGAGGCCATGCTTTGGTGATCCTGACTTAATGTACTGATTGGAGTTAACTTACAGATCCCAAATAATGCACATATAATTATATAAAGTTACTTACTAATCATGCATATATACATATTAGTATCAGTCTTCTTATCTCTCTCTTCTCTCCCTCTCATGCTGCTATTTTTGTCTTCTTGCAGTTATTTTTTGTAATTTTGCTTCTTATGTATTTTTATTTAATTATATTATATTATATTTCCTTAATCTGCATATTTGCTTCAGCAGTTCTATTCAGTCACTATCAATATTTTTTATGTAACTAGCTATCCAAATACAAACCATGTAGATGTAGTTGAAATTGAAATAAAAATTAAGTTAAAAAATACATCAGAGTCCAGGCTTTATTGAGTCTATATGTGACGATTCCTTTCAACTTGCTTCTACTGTAGGCCTTCACCTCACAATGACGCAAACTAGAAAAAAAATACTAACACAGGACTAACAGAAAATGAAGACCTGCAAGAGGTGAACGTTGAATTACCAGCTGGTAGCTGGTTGTTAAATCACTTCAGAGTTCCTATTAAGAGGTGCAAATAAAGGAGAAAAGGGGAAGGTATGTAGTTCCTAGGTACTGTTTAGGCCCAAAACAGCTATTGAGGAGGTGCTGACCCTGTTGCTGAGTGTGACACCTTTTTTTTTTTTTTTTTAAAGATGTGATTGGTTGATTAAAAAAAAACAATCTTAGTCATAATAGGCACAAAATGGATAGAGAAATCAATTGATATAATAATTGAATTTAGTCACATTTAGGAGAGTGTAATTTATGAATACCATTTCCTGTAATGACCAGTAAATTGGTTGCCAAATACATATAACTAAATATTTGCAAACACAGTCTGTTCACAGTCATATTTGCTTACATTTATTTGCCTTGCTGGTACCTTTAGTACTTATTACTATAAGCACTGAGGAAGCCCATGTCCATGAATGCTCTTTTGTGAGCGCCTTGAGGCGACTGTTGTTGTGATTTGGCACTACATAAATAAAATTGAATTGAACTGAATTGAGTCTGCTAGTCCACTGATATTTATCAGTCCGCTGATATTAAACAAACTCTAAGACAGTGTCAGACTGCGAAAGCACTGTAACCATTTTCGTCACTGCTGAGACAGACCCAAGCTATCAATGCTGCATTGCTGACATTTTTGAGTCCCAAATGTCTTAGTGTTGTGATCACTTTCAATTCTGACATTACAGTGCCAGATGGGATCTCTAAGATGAACCACATACATTTAATCTGTGGCATTTTATTTATTTACTTGCTGTTTTTTTTAAAAATATATTTTAAAGAATATTTTTTGTCTTTCTGGTATTTTTCCTCAGCTTAAGAAACTCATAATCACTGTAATTTTTTAATGTTTATTAGGAAAGACAGTGTAGTGGTTTAATTTTGATGAGTGCACATGAAAAACAAACTTCTACTGTACAGATAGGCCAAAATGACAGAATACACATCTTGTAAATGAAATCTTTAGGAGACTGTTAACACACCATTTATCCACAACTCATTTCACTCTTACAGAAAGAATTAGTGCAGAGGATTATGGTGTCTCACAGTGAGGAAGATCTGCTGTGTATTCGAGCTGCCTACATTAAATTAACAGGAACGTCCCTCTACACTGCACTGCAGGTTGGTCACACAGATAAAACTGTACATGATATATCATGATACTGATATGATTGTATTTTTTGTTATAGTTGTTGCATTTCTTTTTGTTAAAATCTTAATGTATGTAAAGTTTCATCTTTTTCCAACAGAAACACTTTAAAGGAGACTATCTACAGGCTCTGCTTGCCATCTGTCGATCTGAAGATTAAACAAATTTTTTGCTGTACCTTCTACTCACTGATATAGTTCTTCCTTCCCAATGCTAGTGCAAAAATAAGCTCTATGTTGTGCTATTTTATTGAATCGCATGCTTTAGATATATGCATTTTAAACATAACTTATTGATTCATACAAATAGGTGCAATCAAATCTAACAAGAACAGGTTATGTTGACACTTGACAGTGTCAGTTTGGTCATTTGCTTTTATTACTTTAATTGTGTATTGCAGTGCTTCCCTTTTCTCCTAATCTTTTACTAATATATATATATCGCATTTATTTTTTTTCCAACTTGTGCTTATAGGTAGCAGAACAATGGCTCCCTTTCTCTTTGTATGTTGATCAAAATATTATCTTTGCAATAAAGTCTTTTTGTCACTTTTATTTGTTCTGAATCATGTTATCTAAATAAATATTGACTTTTAATTAATATTTAATTGATTCAAAAAATCTGATTTTAATCTTAATGAGCTGTAACATGATACTGCCTTTAGATTTTAATCGCACCACTTTTTATGTACGGTTAGTTTAGAACTAAGGGGTTCTGTTTGCCTGTATATGTAACCAATACATTACAAAATTGTATATACAGCACATTGTTAAATTAAGATTAGTATACATAAATTTTCTGTACAACACAGAAAAGGGTCAGGATTTACCTTCAGTGTTTTCCTTCATTCCCATGATTATAGGTGCATCTAAATTTAATTCATGAAAGCTTCATAGAAAGCTTCATATCAAAAACAGTGCATGTAGAGCAAAAGTGGAAAAACAGGAAAGAGCACAGAAGCTTTCACCTCTGAGCCTCCATTGTTCATGGTGGTATTAGCTACGGTAACACTTTTTGTAATGGATGAGTTGGTGTCTGTAGTTGCTGTTGACACTGAGGTGTTCATACCACTTGTAGTGGTGGCTGAGATGGCAGCTGTAGTAGTTGTGGTGGTGGTGGCGGCCCGTGTGGTAGTTATAGTAGTGGTGGTGGCCGGAGTGGCAGTCGTAGTAGTGGCGGCGGCCGGGGTGGCAGTCTTAGTAGTGGCGGTGGCCGGAGTGGCAGTCGTAGTAGTGGCGGTGGCCGGAGTGGCAGTCATAGTAGTGGCGGCGGCCGGGGTGGCGGTCTTAGTAGTGGTGTTGGCGGCCGGGGTGGCAGTCATAGTAGTGGTGTTGGCGGCCGGGGTGGCAGTCATAGTAGTGGTGTTGGCGGCCGGGGTGGCAGTCATAGTAGTGATGTTGGCCAGAGTGTCAGTTGTAGTGATGTTTGCTGAGGTGGTTTCATTATTAGCAGTAGTGATTCCTGGAGTCTGATAAGGAACAGAGTAGAACATTATTTCAACGAGTGCAAGGACTAAAAGCACAAAAGCAAAATTTCTGATTCCATACTGTCGTCATAACCCAATATTTACTCTGTAAATTGGATTATGTTACTTGGATAACCTAGACTGTTCTTGACCTATAATTTCTGTCCAGTAATGGGATTTTGCATTAGATTAGAAATTAATGGTTTCTTTCTCCGAATGAAATTAATCATTGCTCCAAAGTGTCAGCTCCACAATTAACTACAGTTTTCACAAAGTGAGCTTTCATGAGTATTTACTACTTACAGGAAATGGTAATCTATAATGATAAAACAAATGTAATACTATTTTAATGACTTGTTTAGTTTATTATCACCATTAGAAAAATATATATGAATGATATATTGGTTTGTGGCAACAAACATTCAAAACTTGTCTAAATTTTTTAAGGTTTTTAGACATATCGGCTAATGACAATTATGTTTGCAGAACATTTTGTATTCATACATTTTCTGTCATGTATTAATTATTGATAAAATGTCCCTACAAGGGATATCATAAGCAGAACATTAGACAGAATGTAAACTTGTATTTAAAAAAACTTTAAAAAATAACTTGGGTCTAATGTGAATTTTGGTAAATACCTGTGCCAGCAAAACCAGTGTGAAAAATCCAAGAGACAATATCTCCATGATGGAAAGAACCAAGGAGGCAGAAATGCAGTAGAAATGTTACAGAAAGTTGTCTTTGCAACCTGTTCCTGCTTCGGGGACACTAAGAGGAAACCTTGAGTTCTTGCTTTAATAGAATAATATCTAGTTTCGGGAGGGGTAGGTGTGACGCAGAGTATGACCTCGACCAGCATCCAGGAAGTTGTCAGGAAGTTACTGAATGTGTGAGAAGTGCATGCATGTGTGTTTGTGTTTGTGTTTGTGTAAGGTATTTTTCATGGTTCAATTTCCATAGAATTTGCATTTATCAGCAAGTAATAAGTCCCCAGCATTGATACTTTGTTCTTCGTGCTGAATGTATTAGTTAAAAAAAAACAATCCATCAGCATTAAAATGATCAGATAGACAAGTTTCACAAATTTTATGACACTTGTCAATTATTATCAGTTTACTGGACATATGAGCTCTTGTAATCCTTTTTAGCTGACCTTTACCTTGAATACCTAAATTTCACAACACTGCTTAAATATAATGAATTTTTATCGCAACTATCATAAAAATTGACTAAGCCACTTCTTCCCTGTTATGTTTATATGTGGTTTAATTTGTAACCTATGCTTTATTAACTTCCCTGTACTGTTCTTGCTCTTTGTTAAGCATTAGACACACAAAACATTGACATGTGCAGTTAAGTTCAATGATTGGTAAGAATTGCATTATTTATCAACAGTCACTGAGTCTGACTTCCTCCTGTTAGATGACCTATAAGGAAAGTTGGAGGTGTAGGATAAAGATAATTGTCAGTCCTTCCAGAACAGTTCTTGAGTGTACATGGTTTGTCAATGGAGACGATAACCAAACTTTGACAGAGAAATGGTAGAAAGAAATTTGTAGCTTTTCTGTTTGCACCTTCTGTGAATGATGGCACTGATGAAGTCTTACAAGCATAAACATCATTCTACGAATGATTATTATTTTGAAGTCAAGATTAACTCCAGTTTCACTCACCAGCTTCCTTGCACCCTTTCATAACAAGTAAACCATCGTTACTTCTTATGAACTCAGGTAGAGGGCAAAGTGACCAGTAAGATGCAGATTTCAGTTTAACTTTAAACATATCACAGCAGTATGCATATCACAGTGCATGCTATACCATATAATGACTATAGTTATATATTTGAAAAATCCCAAATCAACATATCACCCCGTTCTGGCAGTGATTAATCCCAGTTATGCACATGTATTTGAATGTTCTTTTATCATTTTACTCTTTAGAAGTTCCTCTTGCTTCTCAGATATCTACTGAAGTGTTTTAATCCCTTTGTTTTATTTCTTTTGCTTGTTCATTTTTTTCTGCTTTCAAAAAGCTAATAACATATTGCATTAAAGTAGTTAAAGTAAAGTTAACCTCTGCACCTTTTCCTCAAATATTTTTTGAATCACAGTGCACTACACAGATCACTGTACAGATCAACCATGCCAGCAATAACCTGTTGGAAATCCCTAAGAAGCATATTCAATATTCGTAATATATTTCTGAGCTTTGTTTTAATTTTCTTGAATTCAAAAATGTGCATCACATAAAAGTAGAAAAAGTAAATTTAGTTAATATTTTCAAAACACATAATCACCCATTAATTTAAATAATGCTCATTTTTATTATTACCATTCATGTCAGACAATGTTAATATGTTTAATGTATTTCACATATTTATGTAAAGAATTACACAGTTGTTTGCAAATACTTATACTAATACTTGTAGTAATACAGACAAGAAAGGCATCATCACTGCACTGTAAAATGTTTACAGGTAAAATTACAGTGAACTTATAAATTCTATTTGGATTAAGTATCACACAAGAAAATAAACAGGTAATATGTACAATAGTCTAAATATTGTAAATAAAGGCATGTCACCTTCAAATAAAACAACTAAAATGTGCCAAAACATGCTTTAAAAGGCAGAAGCTTTTTCCTTCACATATTATTATACAGTACATTGCACATTACTTTGTGACTACTTATCTGTGAAAAGCGTTTCATAAATCAGTTTAATTTGCTTACTTACATTCACATATATGCTGAGTTGTCATAGACTTGCTCTTTCACTGCAACCTCACTGATCATTTCTTACAGTGGGTAATGTATTACATCTACAACTAGCTAAAGTAAGCTCAGATGTACAGTGTGATAAATAGTGTTGTGGTCTTGGACTAGATCTGGCTCTGAGGCTCCAGATCGCTCACTGCCACAGGGCTTGAAGAACAAAGTGATCGTCGATACTGTTGTTACTGTGGTCATCGAGCCGGTGGAAACGTGGGTGTTGCTGCCATTGTTGGCCACATTGTGAAGCCCTAAAGAGGAAACAAACAAAATTTATGATACTACATTGTGTTGGATTTTACAGAGATTTTAGAGAGTATGATATTATATACTTTTATATGTAATAAATGCATGTTCAGGCAGTGATTTTAATGGAATGCATTAATACTGAAAAATATAGAAACAGGATATTGAAGGTGTTCAAGTTTTTCTATAGAAAATAATCTTGGCTCACTGGTGAGAATTCCTTCAATTTTTATTGTTTTTGTATGTGTGTTTAATCATATTTACTTCTGTTGGACTACAAAGAAACAAAAGACAAAGATTTTTATTTGATTCGCTTTTTTTTTTTGTGGTTACTTTTGATCTTTATGACTTCCTGGACATTTTTCTTGCTATCTACTTTATAGCCAACGAAAAAAAGTTTTACCTGTGCACGGGCAAATCCCAGCAGTCAGTGAAAGCAGCTCCAAGACAAAATACTTCATACTGGATGAAAGAGACTTTCCTCTTGAAATCAAAAAGCTTAAGATATCTTATAAAACATGACTGTTTTATCAGATCTGTTATTGTTTTTCTTATCCGTACTTGAAAATTATGGCTTTGTAAAATATGTGCTCTCTTCCAAAGCTGGCCTTTTTATATTGCATTCACATTATTCACCTGTCAGCCTCCACCCAAGTGATGAACCACAAATGCAAAACTTCACCCTGTGCCAAATTAAACCTATCTATGGACGTAAGCGGTGCCTTGTTTCTATTGTCTTTCTTCAGCAAAGTGTCTCAGGCTGCTAACCTGATGCTATTTTTTATTATTTTATGAGTGATTTATTTATTTATTTTTTTTGTAGAAATGTAACATAAGAAATGTATTGGGTAATTTCACATGACACAGTATTTCAAATTGTTTCATCTTTTTGAATGAGGTGTGCTGTAACGTACAGTTCTCAACTGACGTTTTTGACTTATGTGATCATTTTTAAAGTACCCTCCGTACCTCAGCAGCTCCGCTACAGCATTTACTGTAAACCACAGCCTTAATGCTCAAACAGCACACTGATTTGTCAGACTTTAATGGTAAAATTCACCAGTTGTTTTTGAATTTGCAAAGACTCCACCATAACCTTTTGTGTTTTGGTTGGTTGGCTTTGTAAGATGTTAATCTGTAATAGATCTTCTAGTTGAACTGGACTGAATTTTCCCAAAAGAATATAAAGTAACGCATCAAAATCCAGCAGAGAGAGAAACAAAACACTAAAGACAGTGCTGTACAAACAGCCTGAATTTAAATGTGATGTTGCCTTAGCTTTTTCAATATCAAACCAACATGCAAATTGGGCTGCGGCTGCACCACTGCCATTCCCTTCAGCTGAAGTAGACCTGAGGTTGGTTGAAGTGTTCAGTGTAATTAGCTTTTCAGCTTTTCACCCAGCATATCATTATCATTTCATTTTATTTGCTGAAAAACTTTAGTTTCCATTTTTTCATTCTAGTATTTGAGTGAAATATAGCATTAACATATGAAGCACAATGTTATAAATAGCGTGTGGAGATTTGTTTAAAGGTGGAGAAAAGCTCTGTGCAAACAAAGCACTTCACAGCCTTAAAGTAGGAGCCATTTAATATGAGGCTCTATCAATAATGTCATATTTTTCCACAGTATTTAAAGATTAATAGATTAAATATACATGAAAGAAAGTGGAAATGCACTGCAGAGTATCTGCTTTCATACATTCATCCCTATGCACAGCAGATCAGAACAATGAGAGCAAACACCAGCAGCTGACTGCAGCACCCAAACAAAGGAGCAGAACCTCCTTTTAACGTTGTAGATGAGGTTGTTGGACCATTATTGCCAACAGTCCCAGCTGTAGAATACTGAGCAGTAGATCCTGTGGTTCCAGGGTTTTGAGTAGCCCCAGGGGACACTGTGGACATCTGTGATGAAGTGGCATTAGCTGTGGAGTAGGAAGAGGCAGGAGGTGGTATACTTGTGGTTACAGGAGTTCTGGCATGGGTGGTGGTGGTTATGTAAGGAGCAATGGAGTTGGGTTGAGGTGTGGTCACTGTAGAGTGAGTGCTATTACTTATAGTGGTGTTATTGGTCACTGTTGTAGTTGTTGCATTTGTAGCATCTTGGCTCTGTAAGAGAAAATAAGAGTTCATGGTGCACAAGACACATCTAAACATTTATATACACTATTGAAGAGCAGCGTGCTCATATCTTTCCAGCAACAGTGTCTTAGCTATGCCAGCACTTTACATATGGACCAAATCTCTACAGTAGAAAGTGGTTCTAATTAACAAATGAGAAACATGATATCAAGAGGCACTCTAACATAATGATATTGATATCATATATATTACTATATTGATATGATATTGACATGATATTGTTTGTAGTACTTATCACTAATCTAAATTCAATTTCCATGTTCTTTCCATTTCTTTACATGAAGGTATACTGTCTGCATTCCCTCTCTGTATCATACTTTCAGATAAATAAAGCCTACAGATATGTCTGTGTTTCAGTGGAAAATCCTCCATAGACACAAGCACAAAAAGGTTAGGCACCCACTGTTTCAACAGTACATAGAGCACGAAAGCATTAACTGCACTTTGCATACCACTGTGGTTGGTAGGGCTGCAGGGCATGACTGAAATGTCCTCTAAAGGTCTAAACCTGAATCTTGCTTCTTTGTTCTTCTCCCTTCCAGTTCAGACCTATGCTTTAGATTACACCTGATAGGTCATACTTAGTTTACGGAAATGTGAATGCTGACACAGTAGTTCCTTCCAACAAAAGAAAGTACTATTAACAACAAAATTAAGTAGGTTGGATATATTCAGTTTCACAGAATCCTAGCAGTGAAGGAGCTGTAAGTACATTTCTTGTTTATCAATGTACAGATGAGAAACAGTTGGAATAGTAATTTGCATGTTTGTTCACACTCATTGTCAAAGGACAAAATACATCATACATCATCTTTTCAAACTAAAGTTGCATGCAGAGAGACATTCTGTGAAGTAACCAACATGTACAAAATGAAATACAATCAAACAGTTTCTGCTTTGTTTTGTTTTGTTGTGTTTCACTGCATTTGCATGGCTTTTTAAGGCATTCAAATATTTCATTTACCTCTGATTTGAATCCAACCCAACTAAGCTAGAAAAACAAATGGTTGTGTTGGATGTTCTAAATCAAGAGATACTACTTGCCACTAATAAAAACGTGGTGAACTAAACTTCCATCTGTGGCTTACCATAGCCTTTTTTTCTTTTTTATACAACTTGGGAAACTTAGGTCAAAGTGCCTCTTACCTCACTGCCCAGAAACTTAAAGGCCAAATGGACACAGAGGACAAGCATCCCTGTTATCTTCATCTTGGTCTTCCTGGTCAATTTTCTTTGTACTTTATGGCTGTCCAAACCTTTCTGACTCACCTTTTATACTGCCTGCTCCCTGTAGTACTGATAATACTGATAACAGAAAAAAAAATCATGCGCTGTTGCCTACTCTGGAGCACTTTCAAATGGCCCTAAATGACAGGACTGGGTAGATAAGTTAAATGTGTTTTAAATGTAAATTAGAATAACGGTGTGAGGTCAGGCCTCTTCCACTGCATTTTGTTAAAAGTGGATGCTGTGTCTTTTCTAAAGCTAGGGTTAATATA
>VUQS01032590.1:0-12294 GCA_015108495.1 Heterochromis multidens | reverse complement strand
CACACTAATTACAAGAAAACAGATCACAGGTGAGGATGGTTACCTTTAGTAGTCATTTAAACCTGTGTGTGTCAACTTGTGTGTTTGTTATCATGCCCAAACTGTGCCAGGGTATGTAAACTTATGAATGCCTAAGAACAGTTCTGTCTCATAGAGCATGGCTGTCAACTGTTGGTCTTGTAAACTTGAAATGCTCCTTTGTGATCAGGACATTAAATCTTGATTAGCAGTCCTTGCAGAATTTCAAGTTTAATCTAAAAAAAGTGAAATCTGATTATTTTGTCATTGTTGACTTTGACTTTACATTAAATCTAAGGGAAACCTTCTATTTTCAACCAAGTTATTTAACTTTTTTGATTGCAGCTTTACTTTTTTCATATCAACGTGGTCAGTACAGTAAAGAATTGCGTGGCCCTGATAAAGAAAAATGTGAACTAAAAGTTTGTCACAGTGCCCACTTTCAGAGCAGGTCTTCATTTTTCTGCTCAATATATTAAATATGTTAAAAATATTATTAACAAGAAAAAAAATTGTTAACTTGTTTAAAACATGACATCTATATAAAGACAGGGGTTATGACATCAAAGACTGACAACCAACTAGTTAGATTCAAAAAAATGTTATGACCTTTAGCATCAAAAAGTGAAAGAAGAAAAAGTCTTTAAAGTATAAACCACACAAATCATATTCTCTGGACACCAGAAATGCATTCAGCAGACTTCTATTTCAGCCTGGGGACAATTCACTGCTTTGACGCTCGTTTTCATTTCACAGAAGATTATTCTTAACAGAACTGTACACATTTCTGATAAATCATCTAGTGTTACTTGAGAACCTTGCAAAGCTACTAAATGATATTCCTGAGGCAACTGACATATACTCATTGCATGCCTACAAACACATACACAGGCAGGACTCTTTGATATCCCCGCTCAAGTATTTCATTAGAGCCCAGGTGCTGCTGGCCTGAGGGCCTGTCAAAGAGGTGTGTTGACTCACAGAGAGGTGTGGATATGGGGAAAATAGAGAGGGAGAGAGGTGTGAAGGAAAAAAATGTGTGTTTGTGTGTGGGGAAACCTGCAGAGGGGAGTTAGTTGGAAGCCGACCACAACATCCTCTTGTGCCTCATTCAAATCAAGTCAAATTTCAAATACAGGATTCTGAAAATGGGACTGTAAACATCTTTGATCGCACATGCTTTTTCATTTAGAACTTGTTTAGTTTTAGAGCAGGCAAAAGTTTAAATCTGAGTGATAAGAAGAGAGGCATGGACATCATCGACAAAGAAAAATAACTAATTTTGTTTATGAAAGGGGCTTTTGTTTGCCTGTGACAGGGCAGGGAGAGACAACAGGAATCAACACACCCCAAAACAACTGACTAAATTCTACCAGATCACTTCAAATTTCATGTTGGAATTTGAGGCATTATGGAGCCTCTCCCCTGCTGGCAGAGTGTTGCTGTGAGTCACTGAAATAAGCATTGCATTAAAGTTCCATTTTGGGCAGTTTTCAAGAATGCAAATGTGTGTTGGTGTATGTGTAGCAGTACAGTACCTGCATGAGACAGCAGCCTTCTCCTTTAGCGCTGACAAAAAGGCCCGTGGGGATACTAGGGATCTGAAAAAAAGAGAGCGAGAGGAGAAACAAAGAGAGTCAGAGGGGGCAGGGAGAGGTGAATGAGTCATTTATCAAGTGAATGAATGCTGTAGGCTGCTACACTGCCACTTGTGGTTCCCTGGCTACTAACCAGCAGGCCTTAATTGCCCCCAATTAAGCTGACACTACTAATCATAGTGGAGGAATATGCCTGGCAGAGAGAACCTACTGAACTCTCACCTGAACCACTCCAGCTGGCTGATGGAGCCCTTTCACACACACACAGCAGTGCTGACCTGACGCCACAGTGCTCTGGCCAAGGTAGTTCATGCCCACACTGTCAAGTTTGTAATGTGCGGGTATGCAGGCTAATAAAATCCAGTTATTAAATCAACAGACCAACAAGGTGCTTTTGGGAAATCCGGCCCAGTTAAGCCTGGTATGGTTTGGCAGTATTAAAAGGTCCTGGCTACTGCACAGCTGAACACGGAAACAGGGATTAATATTTAATACCAGTGTGTGGCTCTGGTACATAGCTGCTCATCAATCACAGTAATCAAGACGGAAAAGCTCCTAAACTGCATTAAAGTGCACTGGGTTCTCTTAAGTAGGATTTACCACCTGAAGTACTGGTAATGATTAGGGGATCCATTTTGATAAAGCGCTGTAAAATTAAGTCATCTTCACACATGCATTGCAGCTCCAAACCTTTCTAGACATTACCCAACAGAGGTGCATGTATGTGAAAGCATATTGGATATTGCAGGGTTTGTCCCTGCCTGCTCCCATGTGAGGATAGTTTGTTTAATTGTCAGAAGGATTCACAGCAAGCGAGTGGGTGTCGTGTGCGAGTGGGTGTCGTGTGCCGACTCTGGCACGCTCTATCCATGCATCACCCTCGCCTAAACTAAATGTAGTATTTCCAACAGTGAGTATCTCCTGCTATGTGCTACATGTGCGAAGCACAACTTCTTGATTTTCCTTCCTGACCTGCATGCAAAAACACAACAGCCTTGCCATTAAACTGGTCCATGTATTCAGGTTACCTTGGCACTCTGGAGGAGCTTCTTGTTGTCCCTGTTGAGTTCAAAGGTCTCTTGGAAGTCAAGGTTGGTGGAGGCCAGTGAGATGGTGAGGTTTACCCCTCCAACATAAGACAGGATGGCATACTCTGACAGAGCATGCAGAGCCACACACGTGTCCTGGCAGAGGATTTTTAAGAAACGTCAAGTTAACAACTAAGCTTTGGGATCAATAAAACATTCTTTATCTTTAGTAATAATACCTTATTGTCCATGACATAAAAAATTCTGCCACAGACAGATTGACGTAATTTATACTTCTATGATTAATTTATTGTACAACAAAATACAGAAAAGAAGCCAGAGAAACAGGGGTACCTGTGTGGAGGAGAAGCCACCCAAGGCGTTCCTTTGCTGGGAGAGCCATTTGACGACAGGGAGGGCAGACGCCACATCCCCCAGCAGCGTGTAGGTCAAAAGACCATAGGCTGTCATCTCCACTTCTGCTGATACCACTTGAAACAAAAATAAAACTGATTTTGAAGAGCAGTATTTTGACTTTGAGTTTTATTGTCAAGCATTAAATAAAATCATCAATTTTGGTTTTAGCGATAAGAATCAAAGTTGGTAGTTTTCCCAATGTTTTTATTGACAAAGGTTAGTTTAAAGCTAGTGTACAATAATGTACTGTTGCCTCCTTTGCATTATATTAAACAGGTAGGAGCTGTTCCATAGATATGTACAATATACCTGACTGAGCGAGGCCATCACTGAAGCCCATGAAAGTGTCTTCATCTGTCATTGTGCTGCCAGTCAAACTCCAGTGGGTGAGTCCATCTATAAAAACAAACCAGGTGAGATAGAGAGGTAGGGGTAACAACTCACTGTCCCTTTCATTAATATCCTGTGATAAAAACTAGAAAAATACATCTACACCAGAATGCGGGCTGGTGCCAGACCAAAAACAAAGTGAAAAAACAAAATCAACACACTGTGGGGTTTTGCTGATTTGCTGCACCACAAAAACAAGATGTGTGCGAGCTGTTGGGTTTTTTTTTTTTACACTTTTTTCCTTTTCCAGTTTGCCATAAAACAAAGACATTTGTCTGTGACACATTTTTGCTGTCTGACTGACTGAATGATATCATTTAAACATATTGATGAACTTAACTAGGTTAGATATTACATGGATCATTATCCTGATTATCCGATTGCTACCCCACCCTGTCTTTATTGTACATGGGGAATAAAATTATTGCGATCAAGTAAGAACCCCACTCCCCCTGATGCCTGCAACATTGTTAAATCTGCAAAACTTGCAGCAAGTTTCAGGCAAGAGGAAGACAAGGAAATGGCCAAAGGAAATCAGCAATGAGATAAGAAACACAGGGGGAAAGGGAGGAGTGGTGTGAACTGCTGTTGAATACTGCAGCAGCCAGTTTTAAAGTAATTTCTCTCCTATAGCTTGGGCCTGACTGCTTGTGCAGCCATAGATCGGGAAGCTGTAAATATAAACCTGTAATAATTTTGTGTTGCTACAAAGATTTGACTAAAGAAGACCTTAATCTCTACATTTTATTGTGCATTACTGTTGCTGTAAAAAAAAAATATTTAATTCAGTTTTACCTGGTTGAGCTCTGACTAAAAATTCCAGTGACTTGGTAAAAATATTGCTCATAGTGGTACCTTTTGTGATAGCCATGTGGTTGAGGCGGCGCAAGGCCAGCGGGGCATAAGGACTGCGTAGCAGTGCCAAGGCATATGCAGACAGAGCAGTAGTGTAAGGATCATCAGCGGTGTATGTGTTCCCTTCCAGGAAGTCCTTGGCTTTAGCCACTGCCACTTTCTCTTCCTGGACCAGACAAGATAGACCACAGGGCAAACACAGATGAACAGGTGGTAATGATGATCAGTAGTTTACAACATGTGGCAGAGAGAGATTTTTCAAGAATCTGTAAAAATCTAAAATTTTCTAATCAGTGTCATATTTGCAGAAAAATTTGTATGCCTAGATACAAGTACATTTCATATCTCATTGCTGATGAGCCACTGTTTAAAGTTATGAATGGATCAACCAAAATTTTGTATTTGAATTTTAATGTACTGTTAACGTTACAACAAAGTCTATAATTTACATTGCAAGTACAAGAGGGGGGTACTGTGATTTGTATTATATTCTATGTTCCTGCTGCAGGAACATTACTTCTCCCAGGGTCGTCAGATATGTCTTTTACTTATTGTAACCACTGGTATAATTTTTTTAACCCATGTCCCCAATGCACACACATGTATGCACATACACACACACACACACACACACACACAAATCATCATCACCACTGTAATCTTTTTCTCAGTGTTCAACTTTTTAGAGGCTGCCCTGTCCAAAAGCACGACAGCAGTTATTGAATAAACACTCATTTTGGCCATTAAAAAGTTGAGAGTCACTTTCATCTCATGCAGATGTGACCTTCCCTCTCATCCATGAGATGATAGGCCTCCAGAGCCACTCACTGTAATTGCAGCAGTCATCTTTTAATTAAGTGAAATTGGAAGCGGGGGATGGAGGTAATACTTTGAAGTGAAGGATACCTTTTTGGTTTTTATCAGTTGTAAAAGCACAGATTCTAAGAAAAAACCCTCTGGGATAGACAGGAGAGGAAAAAGGGGAGAGACAGATGGATGGAGAAGAGCCAGGCAGAGGAAATGCTAAATAAAGAGTCGACTATCTGGACGATTGGTGAGCAAAGACAAAAACAATCTGAGGTTTGGAGGCTTTCATGTTTAAAGAATTTCCAGCACACGCTGAGGACGATAATAGCAGACTCTTTTGCTAACTTTTCCACTTCTTTTAGTGAACACTGATGTTTATTTATTGAGGGCGGCTACTAGTAGAAAAAAAAAGAGAGGAGAGTGAAGGGACAAAGGGAAAAAACAGATGGAAGAAGAGAGCAATGCAACAGAGATGTCTTTCATGGGAATCAAATGTCTCTGCACATCAGCCTGAAACTTTTGAAGTAGTCCAAAACGTGATAAGACGGTACATTAGCAGCACTGGGGCATAACAAATTTGAGTAGGCGGACTGCCAAAACATCCATCTTCACAACTATGAGGAATGCAGTGAGACGTCCACACATGACCTAGGCTGGGAGGAAGGACTTCAGGAGTATAGGACAGGTATGTATTGCTTTTAATAAGTAAGGCACCTCACTTTGAAACCAGATGAAACCATAAATGAAATTTTACACCACTACCTCCATTTTTGCTTATGTATTAGTCAAAATGGGACACTGTTGCATGTTTTAAGAGGTTTGTTTAGTCCTGCTTAATTCAACACTATTTGGTTCACCTCTGAGGAACAACTGTGAAGTGAGAGGAACAGTCTGTAGTGACATTTAGTGTTGCTGGCCTGCTTACCTCTGTGGTAATCCCTGTCTCCAATAGAGCTGCTACCACATAAGCTGTAAGTGAAATCTTCCCATGGATTCCTCCCTGTGGTCAAAAGCAGACATGAGTTTTCACTTAACAACATCTCAGCTTTCATTTCTCCCCAGTATAAATATTGTTAAACTTTAAATGTATTCATTTAGCTAAGAAGTCTGACACCAGGTTCATACTGTGAGTTTAGAGAATTATTGCCCTCTCAATCAATGTCGTTACCTGAGGAAATTAAAAAAAAACAAAAAACTATCTATGTCTTGTATCTACTGTACACTGCTTCTTTCATGGCATGCTATGTAACAAATACATTTTGACTTTCACATTCGTTCCTGCTTTGCAAGCACAGAAAATTAAACATCCTTTACCTCACATCTATGCAGACACAGCCCTACCTGCAGGTCTTTGTTAAGGATGCGTCCCATAGCGGGGAAAGAGCCATCATCTCCCTGATGCTTGATGAGCCAAGACTTGGCTGCGTGAAGCTCATCGGGGTCAATGTAGATGAATCCTCGAGACTGAGCAAAGGACTTCAGCACAAATGCTGTCAACCTTAGAGGAAGGATAGATGGAGGGGTGAGATGGGAAAAAAAGATGGGTAAGGGAAAGGAAAAGGAGATATCAAAGATCGTTTACAACATATGGAATCACTATTTCAGTGGAGTGAGAAGTTTTTCCACACTCTTTCTATCTGTCAACAAATGGGAAGAGGGGCTGATAGAGAAGTCCATAGATGTTGGGATGTTGTTGTCCAAGAGGACTGGTATGTATAGATGGATATGATGAAATGGAAAAAAGAAAGGAAGTAAGGAGGGGAGCAGATGGGTGCGGCAGGGTTTGATCAGTGCTACAGGATGCGGCAGCTGTGCTCTTGGGAATGTGAAATTGCACGCGGGCCAATCAAGTGTGTTTCTGGTTGTGATTCGAAGATTCCCCGAAAGCATTCCGCAACTTATACAAACATGGATCTCAGGGACGAAGGTTGCGAATCCGGTTGGCCTGGGAGTGCAACTGAAAGTTTATGAGCCGTGGTTTTAGTGGGCCACAGTGGAGAAGAACCAGGGGAGAAATGGAGAAAGGCTAAGGTCAGCCCTGGGGGACACGGCTGAGCTAATAAACATACACGCATCCATAAACAACAGACCTCCCGGTATTGGTAGAAAGCTGCAGTCTCTGGCCAACAACTGCTCAGTGACAGCAAGACATTCCATTACAGCACCCCTTACTAAAAGAGACTTACAGGATGAGGTAAGCTGTTTACCACAAAGAGAAAGAAACACAAGAGGGAAATAACGGAATAAACAAACAGGTCACACTCTAGTTTCTCAACGCAGCTTTTAAGTGAGATCACACTCCAAGAAAAGAGTACCAGAGGGGATGAATTGGAAAAAAGATCTTTTCACTCATAAACCAAAAACATTAAATCTTCCGTGGTTGGAACCTGGATTATTCCTCCCCAGAGACAAAACTAGGGTTGAAGCCACAAGTCTGTTGGAATTTTTATAATGTTAAGTGATATTGTGTCACTGGCTTTAAATGTTAGGCTTCAGGGAAAGGTATTGGAAAATGTAAATATGATTTAGCTTGGAGAAGGAAGCAAGCGCTAGACAAGCTCACTTCCACCACTCACCCCATGACTAAGGTCACCATCTCATGACTCTCGCCTTCTCGTATTCTTTCTCCTGTTTTCTGACTCCACACATCTAAATCCCCACTATGAGCTACCCTTATCCAGCCCCATACTTCAAAGGGCAGAGCTAAAGGATTTTTCAGAGACAATACATGGGTGTGCTCCATGATAAAGCTGAGGTTAAGTGTTTCTCACTACTTTAACAAGCCTGTATTCACTATAGATTATATAGTTAACACAGTAAATGTCTCTATTTTAAAACATATTTTAAAACACATCTGCAAATAGAAGCCAAGCAACAACAAAAACACTGACACAGGTTTGGCACAGGAATTGAACTAGATATTAAGTTAATACAGCAGCATGTATCAGTTCTTTTAATCTCAGGTATTCAGCCCCTAACCCTGCTAATGCTGCCAAATCAATCTTTGGGTAGAGATCCAAATGACATTCCAGCCTCAACATGTAGAGCCAAGAACTAAGCCCTATTATTAAAGATAATTATATAAGGAAGTAGCACACTTTGACAAGTTTTTTTTTAAAGCACATTTTGATTTGCTACAACTTTTTTATTCTTTTAGCTAAAATGGAAGAACATATATAAACTTGAAGATTTACTGTATTGCAGTTTGTAAGAGAGCCTTCAGCCTGTGCTGTTAATTTTAACTTGTAAGAAAAATATTGTGTGGTGGCATGTGAAAATCTTGTTAATTGTATTTGAATAGCTAATTCATACCTCTAGTTTGAAATTAAGTTTAAGGCTGCAATTACTTTTAGGGGTAAAGGTTACATTAGGGATTAGGTGAGAGGAAACTAATGTAGTCTAGCAACAACCACAGCTTGAATTGAAGACAATCCGGAAGTACCTTAAAGTACAATACCACCAGGTGCTGGCTTAAAAAAAAAAAAAGAACTCTCTGCCTCCAATAAGCTCCAAATGAAAAAGAGTCAACCTCTCTCATTAAATAGTCTGTAAATTGGTTCCACAAGTCAACATGATGTCATTAGCTAAATTCACTTCATACGATCAGTGTGCTGGTGATCATCTTGAAATTAATTCCAATATGAAGTAAATATCAGGCCTAAAAAGAGGTATATTTAGGGGCGTGGTTCGCTTAAAAGACATGTCTGGGCTAGAGTGACTGACAAGCCAGTTTTGGCATTAAGTACAATGTGTACACATTAGCTATGCACCCCAGTCAGGATCAAGTGTCACTCGTCTGCTCCAGCCCCCTTCCCATATTTGGAAGGTCCTGGCTCCAACCAAAAGCGATGGTGCAGACCATAAAGCTAATCTCTAGGCCAGGGATGCATACAAACCACTTTGATGTTAAGTGGGTCGGACCAGTGAAATTCTCTTTTCTCTCAGCGTAAAGAAGTTTAACTACACATTTAATATAAGAAAAAGAAGTGCAATTTCAACAGTATGTCTCAGTTTTCCTGCATGATAAAGACATGCTGCTGTAGTAAATTAAAGAAATCTGTCAGCATGACTTGTTGGGCTTAAATTGTAAGAAATAAATGGAAACAATGGAGAAACAATGTAGCCAACCTTTAATTTTAAGCATGTCTCAGAATTAGCCCTTTCATGCATAGTGGTCACTACAGTTACAGCCCAGTCAGCATTCTGTCTATTGTCTCTAAAGTGGCTGAAAAACTGATAGCTGATCAGATTGTCACTTATTTAAAACAGCAATTCTTCTGCTTTGCGTCCAATGCAGTTCGGTTTTCGAGCCAATCATTCCACTGATACAGCAAATTGTTTTTTTACAGAAAAGGTGGGATCCTTATTAGACAAAGGGGATTTTGTAGGAGCTGTCTTTTTTGATCTTTGCAAAGCATTTGATACTGTTAATCACTGCATATTACTCTCTAAATTGCGTAATTTTAATTTGTCCTCTGAAGTCATTTGTTGGATTGAATCATATCTCCTGAATTGTATAAAGTTTGTTAAAATATACTGTATCATCAACAATCAAGTGCTCTGTGTCTACCTACAGGTGTTCCTCAGGGGTCAATCCTAGGTTCTCTTCTTTTTTCTTTGTATATTAATGATTTTCCATCTGCTTGTTCTGGAGCTAATATTCAAATGTATGCTGATGATGCTGTTGTTGTACTTATGGTAATAGTGAAACAAACTGCTGCCAAGCTTACAAATGTTCTCTCAAATGTTACCACATGGCTGAAGAAGAAGAAGTTTGACTAAACAGGACTGTATTATTCCTTTGAGGAAGAGTTCTTTTGGTCAGTCTGCATTTTCTGTAAAGGCTGTGCAACAGTGGCACTCTGTAAAGATGGTTAATTGATAGTCAGTTTTGTCAGCATTGAGTCGGTTTTATTCTCCTATTGCCATCTTGTTTCCCTTTTGTATTGGTCTTCTGGTATGTCTTCTTTTTCTTTTTCTCCTTTGTTTCCTATTTGTTTTTATAATGTTGATATTATATATTGTTTTGTTTTTAGGTTGCTTTAAAGATCTAGCCAGGGGGTACGGATGAAAATTAGCCTGTGGCTAACTCTCGTGCATTTACAGCAATGTTTATCAATGTATAAACAAATTTTTAAAAAATTAAATGTGTAAAATTGCAAAAAAAAAAAGCTCTGGTTGCTCATTGCTCAGACTTTCCCATAATGATAAAAACTGAAATTTTTGTTAATTCACAGAAAATCCTCTATGCTTTTTAACTGCGGACCCACAGTAAAAAACTGAAATTTCTATAGTAGATAGTGAATAAACAATAACTTTTCTGTCATTTCATTGTTTACCTTTTACTTAATTACTTTGGTGTAGTATGAATGGCCACGGGGAAAGTCTTTTTCAGTAGCAAAAGCTGTAAAACTTGTAGAAATTCAGTTACAAGTCCAAAATTTATGCCCTCCTTCACATTTTCCAAAGCCGTCCAGTTTCTGATTCTGGCCCCCAGGCCTTATGTTTGACACCCCTGCTCTCGGCCTAAACTCAGTTCCAGTGCAAATGAATGGGTGAGGTCATCACTTGCTTCCTCTTTCTTCAGATAGTCTATGGATTACACAAATCCACACCCAACTGCTGCGTGCCATTAAATCTGTATTTTTGTATTTGCAAACTATTGCAGGTAGTTTTAATTACTGTCACCATAAGAAGGAGCACAGGGTCAGAAACACAGCTCACAATATCTTTCTTTGTCAGTGTTTCTCTCCTTCTGAACAACATCAAGTCAGTGAACTTTCAGCCCAGTTTCTGAACTGTTAAGAGCCTTGGCATCAGATATAATTAGCACTATACACCAAACCATTATTGCCAGCCCTTGTCATTCTGTTTTGTATTTTCATTAAACCCTGTCAATTTCCATACTGATACATTTTAACATCCTGGGATACATTAACACTGCATTACAGCTGCTTTTAAGCAGGCAGTAAAAGCAGTGCTCTACTCATGAACCCTGAGTCTAAAGCAAAAGCTGGGCTTGTTTTGGATGCAAACATGTTGTTGATGGATTCATAAAGTGTCTGATGCAGTTTTACTGAATGTTCACCATCTGTGTTGTGCCCACAACCCACACTTGTTGACCTGGGTGCCAAGGAAAACTCCAAACCGCTGCTGGTTACATCCTCATATCCTCTCTCAGTCATCAGGGGAAGAGTTCAAGCTTTCAGCAGCGGTTTAATATTACCAATTACACCCAGGTAGTGAGTCATAAGGAGACATGCACCATTTCTATTTTCTAGACCATGTCAAAAAAAGGTAAAACCTTTTTGGTAAAGTGGCTCCAGACAACTTATAACACTGTCTCCAATAGTGGTATTAAGAGCTTGTCTGTGGGGCCAAAGCAGCATGAGTCCACTCAGTGGTACGGATATGAACCCTGATTAATTGCAAATAAATCTTGACAACTTTGCCTACCTCAGGGATCCAATTATGCAGTTTGTTTATGATTCTCTGTCATTTATGTAACCTGCTGTTTCACAGTGTTAGCTCTATTAAATATCATAATACCCACCTCAGTTCATAAATCAACCAGAGGTATGCACATTCTGTATGGGCCTCAAAATACAAGCAGTGGAGCTCCCCATTAAGACAACTGATTCCAGTTTTATAAATATTAACATGGTTTTTTGCCTGCCTGCCCCCAGGCAGTGTAAACATGAAATAAACACTCGAAAGGGAAAAACTCTAAGATTTAAACACACCAACAGGAATAGATTCATTTGAGCACAGCGTATGGAGATTTTGATAAAAACCTTTCCCACTGAAAGCTGTAGAATGTGGCTACAGCCAAGCATAGTTTAGATGGTATGTGTTGTGCACATTTCAGCAACTATACCTACAGCTACTTACCACATGCTGCCAGAGGAATCCCTTTCTCCGAAAGCACTGTAAGATCCATCCCTTCGCTTGTAGGTCAGCTGTCTCTGGTAGCCTGGATAAGAATAAAGTTTGGGAGAGGTGGGAGAGTACTGTCTGAAAGACTGGTTCCTAAGAACACACAGAAATTATGTACATATTATTCAGGTTTGTCCATAAGACTCGAGTTGGATGTGTGTGTGTGTGTATGTGTATGTGTGTGTGTGTATATATATATATATTTTTTTTCTTTCTTTTTTTTTTTTTTTAATTTAAACTCTCAA
>VUQS01032589.1:0-12613 GCA_015108495.1 Heterochromis multidens | reverse complement strand
GTTATATTTTTATTTTTTACTTTTAATAAATTTGCAAGAATTTTATGTAAACTTTTTTTTTTCACTTTGTCATTATGGGGTATTTTGTGTAGAATTTTGTGGTGAAAAATGAATTTAATCCATTTTGGAATAAGGCTGTAACATGACAAAATGTGGAACAAATTAAGCGCTGTGAATACTTTCTGGATGCACTGTAGATTAGTGTCATGTCATACTATATGACATTCTTACTAAGAGCAAAGGGCCTCCCATATTCTGGATACTAAAGATTTACTTCTTCACTAGGTTTAGTCTACCACTTATTACTACTAATAGCAACAGTAATTCAAAGACCAGATTTGCTTATCTAAAGCTTACATTTAAGTCTTTATTGTTGTCCTCTAAATTATGTAGCCGGTATGTTGTGTGATGGCATGGTTTGTTTAATTTTAAAATGTGGTTATATCACTAAAGGCTCTTCCCTGAAAATGTGAGGGGTACTAGGATTTTTTTTTTACAGTCAAACAAATACAGCTGTTTTTTTTTTTTTTTCATAAAGGACTGCTGCATCCATTATAGTAGCCTTTAATGGCCATTATTGTGCAGGAAAAACATTTTACACCTAACAGCTGCTCATTTATGAGCTCACCATTGGCTTTAGAAGAACAATTTTGAAATTATCTGTAATGTATATTCATCTGTGTCACTGATGCATCAGATCTGCTCCAACAGAGACTAAACGGGAACAGACGATGTTACATAACTGATAACTGGCTTTAAGCTAGCAGGGCTATCTTTAGTACATCAACAAACAGAATACAGAAAAGCTAATGAATAAAAATATTTCTAAATGTTTAATAAGTCCTACCTAGAGTGGAAACTTAGAAAGTCAGTTTAAAAGTTCAAGTGGGGACTTTAGAGCCTTTGAATTTTTATTGCAGGCCATTTTCTTTTGATCCTTGACAGCAGGGTTCGGATTCTGGCAGAATCTACAATTTGATGTAGATGATAACATAATGAATTTATATAAAAGTATTTGCAGGAGAATATGCATGTCTCTGTTCTAGTTTCTAACATGTAGTACGGTTACATAGGAAAACTGCAAAGTCATGATGCACTGCCATGGGTTTGTTTGTTACCTGGCAACCACAAATTTAGTTGATGCCCAGCTGCTACTCACTACAGCAGCTACTGATTATGATAAACATTAAAAATTCATAATAAAGGCAACTAGAAATGTCATGTGGTGGACTAAATTTTCTGTAGGCTGCTGTTTTCTCTTCACTGCAGGAACTAATGGAGACCTAAAAACTGTGTAGCTATATCATTTAAAATGGTCACTGCTAGTCCCATCTGTCTCTTGATTCAGTTTGTCAGTTGTTAAGGAGAGTAGCCCGGTGCACAGAGCGTAAAGCCATAAGGTCACCAGCAATGAAACGGCAAAGCTGGGCGTGTTCCAGTGACAGTGAAAACTAGAAAAGGCTGCCCTCTGCTGCTGAAAGCATGCCCTGTGTGATCAGGGTGTTTATTCTCCTGTCACCACCGTCCCCTCCTGCTCTGCCTTCGCCTCTCTTCAGTAGTCTTAAAGCAATACTAGAGTAACATCTTAGTTTTTATTACATTAAATGTGAGCTACATTCATGGATTTTGACTTTTGAGTTTAAGTTGGGGGTCTAGCTCCACTTGCTGCTGTAGCTGTGTTAAGACATGCAAACCAACCCATTTGGTCTGGGAAGGTTTATGAGTGCTCTATATATTGATTGAATTGTCCTCCACTCTACTTATTCTCCTGTCTTCACCCCTCCCCTGCCACCCAAAATACAGTATTACATGCAACTAAGCTCCTCTATGTTACCTGCAGAGTGATCCATAGAATGGATTCCTGTGCCACTGGAAGAAAATGGATCACTGGTTTTAAAGGGACTGCTCCCACTGGTGTTACTGGTGGTTTTACTTTCCACACCAAAAAGGCTTGAACTCTTCTGGGTGTCCATAGGTGGATTCATCCCAGTCTGGCCAAGAGTAGAGCTCATACTGGTCTGGAAAGGTGGCATGCTGGACCCCATGGTCCCTCCAATCCCAGATTGAGAAAAGCCTGATGGAGAGAAACAGCACAGAGCTACATCACCAACAGACACCTGTCTCTTTGAACCCTTAACCCCTTTATACACATACCAGTTGCAGCCTGGAAAAAAGTTAAATACTGAGGTAGATTAAGATGTTAAACTATATGAGTTTCTACATCAATATGTATGAAATAACATACATATGAATATGTATGTTACTGATACATCACTGAACAACCTTAAAGACACTATGTGTAGAAATTTAAAATTCATTTTTCCCCCAGTGAAAGAAAATACCACTAAATTGTTATATTTTTCTGAAACGAAAATAAATAATCTGAAATATTCTATAATGCAAAAAATATCAACTTATATAAGCTAGCTATTTATTGAAATCAAGAAATGAAGCAACTTCTGAAAACCATGCAATCATACAGAGTTTTCTTTTTGGTTAGTAGTAATGATCATGCTAACAGATCAAGTCACGTTATTAAATATTTTCCCTAATAAAATTAAATAGGCAAAATTACCAAGAATGAAAATGGGACCAGTGATGTGTGAAATGATTTCGGTGATACTACACTGTCTAAATTGTATATTTTTTTAAGCATCTCAGTTTTTGCAATGCCGCAATGTGTAGAAGATTCCAGCATACTCATGATGTGTCTTTCTAACCATAGACAACAAGTTACAATAACTGTTTTTAAACTGTCCAGCTACTTGTTCAAACTTGTTGTCTGCGGTTGGAAAGATGCATTGATTCTGTTTTTACAATGTTTTAATTATGAGTTATTAAATCCAGAAGCTTGAATCTCTTTCCAACTATACCAACATAAAAACCTCTCCATAACACACACATGAAGAGTCATACATGTGGCTCAACTTGCTGTTATTTAGACTCAGGAGCTTTTAAAGTCTCACTCTGTATTGTATCTTTGTAGTACAGACAGGTGAAATGGTCAAACAACAGCCGAGAGAGCAACTACAGTCATTTGAAAAAGACAGTTTTCACAGGACTCTATTGTTGTCCTGTTAAAAATCCAAGTACACCCTTATTGCCTCCATAACAATTAAGACTTTAAGTAGCAGCCAGGTGTGGCTAATCAAATGGACTCGATTAACTGATCACCAGCAAGTGTGACCACCTCTATAAACGCAGACGTTTTGGCAGCTTGCAGGTCTGGAGCATTCAGGTATGTGTTAACACAATGAGCCAGTCTTCCCAGGATGGATGTACCAGCAAATTCACCAAAAGGTTAGATGCTCAGAGAAACTGCAAAAAAACCAAGAGCTACATTTCAGACTCTATAGGCCTCAGATAGCAAACCACAGGACTTGTAGAATAATGTCCTTTGGCCAGACGAGACCAATGTGCAGATGTTTGGCCATAATGCTCAGTGCCACATTTGTCAAAAACCAAACACGGCATATCAGTGCAAACGCCTCATCCCAACTGTCAAGTACAGTCGTGGAAGGGTGATGATTTGGCCTTGTTTTGCAGCCACAGGACCTGCGTACCTTGCAGTCAATGAGTCAACTATGAACTCCTTCGTATAACAAAGTATTCTAGAGTCAAATGTGAGGCCATCTGTCCAACAGCTGAAATTAGGTCATGCAACAGGACAATGATCCCAAGCACACTAGCAAATCTATGACAGAATGGTAAAAAGGAAAAGAATGAAGATGTTGCAATGGCCTAATCCAGAACTCAATCTGATTGAAATGTGGAGGTAGGACCTTAACAGAACTGTGCATAAGCAAATGCTCACAAACCTCAATGAACTGAAGCAATGTTGTAAAGAAGAGTGGGCCAAAATTTCTTCCACAACCATGTGAGAGACTAATAAAGTCATACAGAAACGATTACTTCAAGTTATTACTGCTAAAGTTGGTTCTACAAACTACTTAATCATGGAGTATACTTAGTTTTTTTCACAGGACTGCATAGAGTCCTATGAAAACTTTCTTTTTTACATGTCTATAATTCATTCAGTGTCTAACGGATCTGTCTGATCAGAGATTAGTGCCCACACCCCTTGAATCGGTTTATCGGTTGCTAGGTTGCACTGACAGATAGGTAGAAACTGGATTTAGCGTGTTGACTGAGTTGAAGAGTCTTGCAAATTTCAGGAGTTTCCCAGGAGAAATAGAAAAATGGGATGCTGCCAGGAGATATGAGAGAAACCTGGGAGAAACCCATGAAAAACAGTGTTGGCAGGTATGCCAAGCTAGCACTAAAGCTGGTGGGAAATTAGCCAGAAACATGGATACCTTAGCTAATTCTGTGCTCCGACTAATATGTGAAGATCTAGTTCGTGGTACCTCCACCACTTGAGTTTAAAGTGGCAACAGACAAATTTTTTGGCTTAAACTTATCATTATTAGTAAGTATTGATTGTGCAATGTAATTGGCTATAAGATCATGTTACTATCAGTGTTATATTGGGTGCCTACAAGACTCACTTTCACAACCCACTTCAAAATTTAGCCATATGCTTTATCTGTAAGTTTGTCTTATACCTCATTTATGCACACATGTTCCTGCTGACAGTGCTTGGAAACCTTACAATTTCGAAACTGTCAAATGCAAATGAAGTGCATTTGTTTAAATTAAAATAGAGAATAACAAAATAATCAAAAATGAAGCCATGACTGCAGCAGTACAAAAGAATGAAGAGAACTAAAAGAATAGCATAGCTAAATCCAGTGAACACTTCCCAACATTATACCTCTATAACTAAATGACAAACATTTCATAATGGTGCCGTGAAAGTGAACAACAAAGGAATGAAGAGATGTGACACATATACAAACTGTAATATGGATGAATCTGACAGAGTATACACTAGCAGAGCAGCTTTATGTTTGGATTGTTTGCCTCCCAAATTGTTTTCTTGCACAGAATATCTAATTAATTGCCAGGCAGACTGAAAAATCAAATATCAACATCTAACCAGGTTCAAATCATCAAGAGCCAATCACATTAACACATACAATCATCTTCATGAGTAAAAAACTCAAGAATATGGTGTTTAAAAATGATATGACAGGATACAAATACACATACACTGCTTACATTATCAATTTAATGATGCTAAATGTTTCAAAATGTTGTCTTTTAATCCATCAAGGTCAAGGCCTCTTAACTTTCTGTTAGTGATCATGACTGGCAGCTGGTAGCTTCTCTGTGCCAACATAAAAAAGGTTTGTGTCTCAGAACAGCAGAGCCCATTTTTCTCATTTTGCTCTTAGCCCAAGAGTACAAATCCAAGCAGCTCAGAACAGATCTGAGACAGATTATCATGGATTTACAGAAGTCAGGAAAATCTTGGGTCAGTACTGCATATTCCAGATCATCAGTTCAAACAATTTTACAAGTACCAGTCATTAAGATATGTAGCCACCTTGTCAAGGTCTGAAAAAGATCACTCCTGTTACCCTTAGCTTAGAAAAAGTTGGTCCAAATTGTTGGAAACCACCCAGAAACCACCAAAGCATAGGCATTGCCATACTCAGAGGTCATTGTCCAAAAGAGTAGCCCCTGCTTCAAAATCCCCTTCAAGTTGGCCTAAAGTTTGTATATTGCACCATGGATACAAAGAAAGCCATCATGACGAAAGTTTTATGGTCAGATGAGATAAAGATTTAATTGTTTGCTCACAACCAAAGGTGCAGTGCTTAATAAATGTATTAGTCCACCACCCAATGTAAGGTTTATGCTACAGCTGCCGTAAATTAACAGTATTGGTAATTACCAAAATCATTTTTTAGGTTTCTGTAATGGTAAATTCACCAGTATGCACAAACTCTTTAATTGAAATGATATTTTTAATGCTAAAGTATAATTATTGTTATCCATGAATTTCCAAATGTAATGTTTTACAAAAAAGCTGATTTTTTTTAATTTTTTATTAAGATGCCAAATTATAGTTATTAACTTGTATTCCTGAACAGTAAATTTTGTTTTAGAGGTTGAATGTCATACTTGATTCATTTCTGACTTCTGAGAGAAGTCCAGTGTGCCAGCTCAAATTTGGGCATAAAAAATTAATGCAGTTTGTTATTTGCCTAAAAAAAAGATATAATTTGTTTTGTTTTAAACAGATTTTTGATTGACTTCTAAAACATTTGTGTTTTATTGTTTTTATGACAGGTAGTCTAATAAATGTTTTAAGCACTATATGTTTGGGGTGTAATGGTGAAGCATTATCCCAACTGTTGGAGCATGGTGGTGGTACCATCATGTTTAGGACTGCTTTGTTTCCAGTGGCGCTAGTACACTGAACAGAGTGGATGTAATTGTGAAAGCAAACTATCAGAATTCTTCACCATCACCTTATATCAAATGCAGAAAAGCTAGTGGTGGAATGGATGAAAAACTAAAATTCCAAAAATTTCCCAAATTGAAATCTACCAGTTCTCCCTTGAAAAGTGGTTAATTATGCAACCATAATTCTGCCAAAAGCTTTCAAAGTTTTTGATTGCTACCAAAAGTTCCTGGTCACAGAACAACTTGCTAAGACACATTTAAACAAATATTAGATGTTATATTTACATTTTGTGACCATATTTGTGCAACTCTGACACTGTGTTTATTTAAAAAAAAACCCACAATAAATTAAAATTTCTGCACCAAATTCTTGAGTCCTTTTATTTTATATAGATGCAAAGAAAGAGGATAGAAAATACAGTGACCCGCTATTTAGTTTGCAATTAAAGGTAATAATGACACAGGAGGTGAAAAAGTAAAATGGACCTAGAAATGAGTCAGGCTTGCTGCTGTCCTTTGTCTTGTTCAGGCTCCACTGATCTGTCATCCCACGCATTGGACCTGAGCAAGAGAAAGAGACGGACAGACAGAACGACAAAGGCAAAGAAAATTGGCAAATGGAGAAAGGATAGCAGGGACAGAGAGTCAAAGAGAGAAGCAAAATGAACAGAGTAGTGGAAAAAAGAAGAGGACAATGAAGAACAGGATGAAATGAAGCAGTGGGACAGAACATAAAAAACAAATAGGCAGAGCAAATGTCAGACATTGCAAATAAAATAAACATCTAAATCTACCTTCATTTTATTTGGGTGCATGCAGTAACGAAAACTGTCTACAAATTTTATATGCAACAAAAAAACATAGAAATGCCTCAACCATCATGCAGTAATGTCTGTTTGGTGGGAGACTTTCAAAATGGATGTTGACTGCTGAAATATTTCTTCTTTTTATTTATTAAAGGTTACTTTGATAATCAGATTTTTTCAGCTCTAAATAACAAGTTTTTGCCATTGTTTCCTTTGTCCATGATTCCCATGCAGTGGATGGATTGTAGTTGTGTCACATATTTACTTTACAATCCTCACACCAGAGAAGATTAGAAACGAAAATATTTGCTCAATACAGTGGCTGCAGATTAGCCAACTAGGGCTTTTAGCTTTTCACTGAATGGGTCAAATTATTCTGCTGAGGTCTTATATTAGCTTCAAATGAACTTTTTTTAAAAAAAGTTTAAAATTTTTAAATTTGCACTGGAATCACATATGGAATGGATATCTTCATGTTAAGGATGGTTACACCAATCAAAGAAACTGCTACAATGCACATATATGTGAGCATCTAAATATTTGGACCATAGACAGTATAAAAGATGAAGGTAGCCACCACGACATCACCCATTGGTTTGTGAATTCCTGTTGACCACGAGCAGTTTTTGCCATCACTAGCTTGGTATTTTGAAACAAGATGTGACGAGTGAGAGGTGGATTTGTCAATCACAAGTCATTAACCAATGAGCATACACTGGATAAACCTCCTGTCTGATACTTAGAATGACCAAAATTTAGAAAATGCACTGGGTGACTGAGCTCAAAACTTATCAGGAAAGTGTTTACAGAGGTCTGGGTCATTTTCTCCTGTGACTTCTGTAGGTGGTAGAGTGATAAAATGGTTATGTACTACATCACTTGCAGTCCATCCACCCTCACCAGACAGGTAGTCAGAGCTGAATGCAGGCTGTCCTGGTGGGTCTTGGCGTCCTCCTGATGACATCATTGATGACATCATCCCTGGACCTGCAGAAATAAAGAGCATTATCACTATCATCCTCAACTGAATATATCATAATGTAACGGCTGTCTGTTCAGTTTTCAAGTTTTGCTTTTGCAAATCTTATCTGTATATCAAGAATCTTCAAATACTATTGTGTGCAATAGTTTCCTTTATATTCTCCATATATGACACTGCAATATGTATGAACAGGAGATCTTCTTCTTTTTAGTTTTGTACTATTTGTAGTTTTCTATTGCCCATAACATGCATGCATTTTCAGGTGTGACTGTCCCACATGTTTCTCCCTAGCACACAGAGCACTCTGCAGGGCTTCTTTTAAAACTCTCCACATGAAGAGTGAGACAAAAAAAGTGCACCTCAGTCAGTCTGTCTGTAGCTCTGCTCTGTCAGCTGTCTGCCTATCAAACAGGTCCTGCTTCCTAAATCCTGCCTCCCCATGCTGTGTGTGTGTGTATGTGTTCTATCATTTGACAGTGAAGCAAGCAGACACAACACATTGCTGAAGGGACTATCACCATGGTTACGCAAGTAGAAGATGACAGCATCTGTGGTTCCCCTGGCAACACAAGCTGTCAGCGGATATGTCTTAGAGGATCGATGCATGTCCACCACCAACTGAGGCACACACCAGGACTCACCTAACACACTCACAAGCACATGTATACTATAGAAGCATGTGGAACAAAAAGAGCCAGACTTTCTTAGCTCCTTTGAGTGCTGTATAATAAAAGAAGCTGAAAGGATAATATAATTTATTAAGTGAAATAAAGGGAGGATTTGCACTGTGGAATCCATTAATTCTCATTAGCAGCACAGAAATAAAACCAGCTTTACATCATAACTTTGTCATCATAACAATGAAACACTGCTATTAACTAAATAATGCAATTTTTACTGTACAAGGGGCCATTGCAACATTAACTTTAAGTCTTACTTATACAGTTGTTTTACTGACAACCACAAAACCATGCTCAATATGTAAAAACATAAGCTGCCACTTAATAAGATCAGCCTATAATAATGAAAATAAATAAATACAGAATTTCTACTATGCTGGTGGATTCTGACACTAAACATGGTAAAGGTTTAAAACAATACGGTCAACTTATGGACAACTGAATCATTCCATTCACAAAGGTCTGCCAAAGGGAGACAGGATGAACTGAGGGGATGCACCAAGAACCCAAAATAAGATAAATAAGTATTATTTATAATAAGTATTACTTAACTGTGAATCATGCAAAGCTACTCTACTACAGTCCAAAAATAAAAATAGAAAGCTTAAGATGAAATGTGAACTGTGATCTGTGCTTCTTCCCTCTGCATTATACACACAGCACAAATTATAATATGTATCTGTCCATGGTCCTGAAATACACATATAAAAACTGTCACTGTAGCCAACAACTAAAACTGACTGAAGCTGGATATCACAAATCGCAACTTTCTGCTGAAAGTAGAATATAATGTTTCTTTGTATACCTGAATGCACACGCACTGGCTTAGACTGAAAAGCTGTTTTCTCTCAAATGTACTGAGGGGAAATAGGGACACATACTTTTTGCTCTGGGCCAGTACCACTGTGATGGTGGACATTGTGAATAATTAACAAGTATGCATTAACTGGAAGTTTAGGCCCACTGGATCTAGCATGAGTGTGTCTGTGAGAGCCAGTGTTTCTTTGTGGCTGTGACCATTTTTGGGATCTACAGCAGCACACACACATACACGCAAGCAAAAACCAGAAGCATTAACTGCAGAGTCATTCTAGACACAACGTCACAGCATTTTTTCTTTTTCTGTCTGGGTTCCCTCCGAGTAGATTGCTCTTCAGCTGCCAGTGTATTTCAATCTGTTTTTGCTTCATTACTATCACACTTTTCACTTCTTCATTAATGTTCTTTGCCTTTGTATTTGTATTATTGAGATATTATTTTATCTGAATAGCTTTAAAGAGAAAGATAGACCTATCAGACGGTCCTCATCTCAATGACAATTTGGAACCAAACCAAACCAGATCAGTGTTTGCAATACAAAACTACTTTTTCAACAAAGGAATTTTCTACTGCATGAACCAGCTGATCCGGCAGAGTTAGGCAGACTGTAAGCAAGTAAATAAATAACTACACATAACAAATGTTAGGAAAATCTGTTTATGTTTTGTGTCTAGAAGGAAAAAAAAGTCAGTATATCAGAATATCAGATTTCTAAATCACCAAATATCCATATCGGTATCAGGCTCTGGTAATGTCCCCCCACATCCCACCTGAACACTCTGCACAGATTTGTTTTCCTTCTCATCTCTGTCTTACAATCATACAAGCTGATGTCAATCAAGTTGCAGTCACAGTACTTCAGCATCTAGCATAAATTAACTCAATTTATTTTGAAGTGACAGGTAATTACAAATGCAACATTTCAAACAGCTCAACAAATATCAGCAAACACACAGAGAATGTGTGTGTTTGTGTATGAATGCTGAATCGTTAAAGAGCAGTAAACCTCAGAGTTAGCAGCAGCAGCAGCACAGGTCAGCTGACCACAGCCTGTGGTCTATAGAAATGATGTGACTTATTTCCAGAGTAAGTGATCATATGGTTCCCCCACTTTAACACCTGGCTACATACCCTCTGGACAATATAACTAACATGAAAAAGCTAAATGCAAATAAGTGTTGTCTTGTCATTTTATATTTGTAAGTTACTTTTCCGCAATAGGTAATGCTGTAATGTAACAGATTACTCTTAAAAACTGTTCATTTATTTTAAGTCTAGCACTTTGTGTATTCTGAATCTGAATTATTGTTGCTAGCAAAGCAGTAAAACATTACCAACAACAGCATAACTTTAAGCTCCTTTATGCTTACTGGTGCTGAAGTGTTGTGTGTCCCTCACTTTATATAGCGTCTTTGTTTGTATTTATTTTTTATTGTAATTTTTTTTTGCATTACAACAACCAGCAACCAACTGAACTGGAGTGAAGCAGTATTTTTAGAGTTCTCTACTACAACATACTATACACTCTACTGATGTATATTGGTAGAATGGAAAATAAATAAATTGGCAGCAGTTGTTAATAAATCAACATCAGTAAGGCTAATTTGAATTTCCCAGTAACTTCTGACAGTAACTGAATATCAGTGTACGACAAAATATCTTAAATCTTAAATAAGACTTAAATGAACAACTACAGACTGTATATAAAAGATTACCAGAACCACCATGACATCACCCACAGGTTAGTGACGTCCTGTGAAGCACTGAGCTTTACAGGAAACACCTTGGTGTTCTGAAACCTGACATGACGAGCAGGGGGTGGATGTTACTGTGAAACTGAGAGATGTTTTACGCTCATACGACTTGTGATTGTCAAATTGTTAGTTTTGTTGGTTTATTCTTCTTTCTGACCATAATCTACATAAGGAACTTCATATTTTACACAATATGACTTGAATCTAGTGACTGAGCCCAGAAGTCCAGAAGAGCCACCCTCCTGCTGGCCATTAGAAAGAATGCAGATTTAAGGCACTTCCAAATTGTTCACGTCAATCCTAAGTCCCAGAATACTCGTCCATCTTTTATATACAGTCTGTGTTAACAACTTGAAGTTTAGCTGCAGTTTACTTTTTCTCTAGGTGACTGATCAAAAATAAACAAACCAAACCAAATCCTCTAAAAAAGCAACATGTCATTTTATGTTTTTCTTTACTTTTTCATACACCTTTACAGGCACACATTTACTGTCTATCAGTAGAAAATAATTGCAGTATTTGTGACAAATTCCAAGAATATGTCATAGAAGCTATGGGTACTATACTATATTATACTATACTTATGGTACATGCAGCTGATAGACTTATGTGAGTAAAAGAATGTGAAATATAATAGTGCTTTATGTCTGAAAAGTTTGCAGTACTCTTCTCTGCTCTTCTTTCCCTACCTCTAAGACACACACACACACACACACACACACACCAGCATGTGCGTGCAGGCACAGTCAGAGGCCAGACAGCCCTCTGAGGACAGCAGCCTGTATCAAGCCTCAAGGTCAAACACCTCCTTTTTTTCAAACATTATTTTCATTTCTGCATCACTGGACTGGAAGCCCTTTCAAACTTTCTACCAGCAGAAACAAGTCAAAACATACCAGTGGGGAACCACCACTAAAATAGCCCTCACTGCATAGTTTGAAGGAATACAGTTTGATGGGCTTCCCACTGTGCTGTACACAGACTTATTGCACCACAGTGTCTGGCACTTTTGCTCCTCTTATTTAAACTATCTTCGGTTGTTATGGAAGGAAAGGAAATCGGTTAAAAAAAAGAATTGCGAGCACTGAAACCTGATTGAAGCACATTTGAAAAGGTTTTCTACACAGGTTAAAAAATGCACTATGAAATGAACATTTGCAAACCAGATGTCATATACCACTATATATATATATATATATATATATATATATATATATAGAGTGGGGAAAAAAAATATATATCAGACACAAATTGTGC
>VUQS01032587.1:0-11487 GCA_015108495.1 Heterochromis multidens | reverse complement strand
TGTTTCAGTGGACCACATCAGTGTGGGTGGGGTCGTTAAAGCAACGCATCCCGAAAGTCCTGTGACTTCATTTAAATGCGACACAAACACACAACAATGGAGGACATCCAGGCAATGGTATACCTGCGGCTCAGTCGATGGCTTTTTGTCAGACTCAGGGTAAAACAAGAGAGCCAGAGAAGGCTGCGGGCAGTGACATGAAACATGGTGTTGTTTGTGTGTAGCTATTTCCCTCGTTGCCGGGTTTCAAAAATGGCAGGTTTGAATCGTGAAGGAGTCGCTCTAATGACTCATCCAGTGACGTCCCTTCCTGGCCAATCAGTGACATGCAGTCCATTGATGTCACATTTTGGGATAGACTCGGATCGCTTGGAACTCCGACCAAGCAGGTACTAAAAAAGTACCTGGTACCAGGTACTACCACCTAATGGAAAACCCCTAAAACTGAGCCAAGTCCAGTCGAGCCAAGTAGGTACTAGTGGAAAAGGGCTTATAGTGAGCTGAAGGCCATCCCACTTTGCATCGTGCACTCGTGACATTCTGCCAGTCTTGGCAGAGCTGACCTGAGTAATGGTTCAACACAATAGGTAAACAAGCATTAACCAACTCACGCCAGTTAACAATGTTCCACTCTTTGCTCTTTGCAACTTTCTGATTCCTCCAAAACACTGTCACTTGTTCCTAGCCTCTAATCCAAGCTGAACGTAAACCAGTTTAACCACAACTCCTACTGTAGGAAAAATAGTGTTTTTGTGTGTATGCGTGTGTGTGGTGTACGCATGTGTGATGCTGCAGCCTGCTGGCCTTCCTCCCTGCCGAGGCCAGAAGGCATGCTCCCCAAGTCCTGCCAGCTTCTCCACAGTCTGGGGCCACTGATGTCAGAATGGCAGGAGCTTGTAGGCGGCTGCTATTAGTGAGTCCTCTTCACGCCGGATTCTGGAGTTCCATAAGCTGGTTGTGTAACTTGTTTGTTGTGGGACAGGGAGGGGGAATGCATGTCTGTGTTGCTCTGTGCATTCAAGAGGAGGGGAGGCGTGAGGAGTTGGGGGCTAACTTTTGGCTCTATGCTGGGTAGTGGAAGTGGACATGTAGCTGCAGAAGTGTCATGGCTTTAAGCTCACATGAATGAGTAATTTAGGGATTCCTGAACTAGATGTTTAGTAAAATTAGAATTTTAAAATGAAACAAAGTGCTGATTTTGATGACAACACCTCTGAACAGCTGTCCTCCCCATGTCTGTGTTTATGGTTCAGTCCTGTCTCCTGTATAGATCAGCAGCAGGGGCGAACCATCACATTTGGTGCCCAGCGTGGGGGCGGTTGGTGAGCTGTCGAGCTCCAACTATCCCATGGAGCTTTTCTTCTGTCTCTTCAGTACAATTTTGACTAACCTCATTTGCATCTGCTAATTAGATCCTGTTAGCATAATTCATACACATGACACCCTTTTGAAGCTAATGAATAGATACATCTCCAGACAACTCGCAAAGAGCATTTAATGAGACCCAACTTACTCAAGAATGCCTGTTACTGTGAAGAAAGTCAAGGAAGAAAATCAGAGGCATTACAATTTGTACCTGAAAGTCAGGTGAGAGTTGGATATTAAAACTTGATAATGTAATAACATAATTTAAACTATAACAGGTCCGATGACCTGCTGGAAAGTGGTCCACATACATATTCAGTGCTGCCTGTGTACTAAATTACATGTGCATTTCTTTTCACACTGAATAAAAAGTTTTTAAAAAATTTGAAATAATATGAAAGAACACTACAGATGGTAGGATATAGATCATAACTGTGATTTTGAAGCCCTTAACCATCCATTTCTATTTAGATAAGCTACATGCAAAACATTACATTATGAATATTCATTAGTAAAAAATGGTAAACATGATTCATCTTATACAGCTGGCCATTATTCACAGAGGCAATGTGTAGAATAGAGCAGAGCCTTCCTGTCGGGTTGTCAAAACAGAAAAATCACCATGTTCTTACATATTTGAGCTGCTGATCTCTCTTTTAGCAGGATGTATTTCAGGATGTAGTTCAAAGCTTACACAGTAATCCTCTTCAAAGCTGGGTCGAATGTAATGCAGCTTGCTTAAAGGAGAACAACACTAGCTCTTTGTCTTTTATATTGAGTAAGAACTGTTTTCCATTGATAGCTACAAGTACAACATCAGAATAAGGAAAGTCAGCTGTACGACGCATTCGCTAACACACAAGTTTACAGTATGTGTGAAGTAATGCATCAAGTGTAGTGAGTCAGACTTTAATTCTAAATATTTGCATCATTGGATACTTCTGACTTCTGTGCTCTGTAGATAATATGAGTACTTTTGGGATAGCATGCACCTCGACAGGTCACCTTTCAAGTAATTTTCAAGTAATTGTTTACTTATTAGCAGATATCCTATATGTCATATAATATATCTTTTTTTTTTTAAACTGAGATACTTCTCTTATTATAAATTACAGAAATAAATGAGGAGGTTTGAGGTCTTTCTTGAAAATTGTGAAACATCTTGAAAGATTTTTCAGTTTCATTTGTTTTTCTTTGTTTTTTTTTTTTCAATTTTCATTATTTTTCAGTTTGAGTGGTGTTTATTAAAGGTATTCCACTGCAGTATTTTTACTTGAAAATTTAATGAACTAACAAATTTAATGTTGATGTTGTTGAGACAAAATACAGAAATTACTAAATTACTGAGTACAAACTCTCTCCAGCATTTGTCTTATGATAAAAAAAGACAATCATTTATCTTTAAATATATTTTCCTCATCTACTGTCATAGGCAGATATTTATTTATTTAATCACTTTTTTAAATATTTTCTATTTAGTCAAACTTCTTTAGTATATTTTCTTTTACCTTCCTGAGCTATTTTGTTCTGTGATATTATATTTATTTATATTGTGTTTATTTCAAGGAGCTAAGTTGTTGTTTTTAATGCTTTGGCTGCTGTAACACAGTAATTTCCCAACTTTTGGGATAAATAAAGTATTTCTTATTCTTGTTCGTATTTCCACACTTAGCGACTATGGCATGGAGTGTTAGAGTTGTGTTGCCATTCTGCTGTGGAGCTCCACCTGGCTGATTGAGTGAGGACTCAGCAGGGAGTCCTGAATCATCTCAGCTGAGGCCTCATGGCTTGGCCTGGCTGGAGCCCTCATGATGTGATACCACAGTGAGCCAGGCCTGAGTGTGTTTGTGTCAGAGTGTGGGTGCATTTGTCTATGTGTACGCATAGAGATGCATGTGCACATGCACACGTGTGTGTGCAGTTGAACAAGTACGTGTGCACTTGAGAGTGTGTGTGTGTGTGTGTGTGTGTGTGTGTGTGTGCTTGCTTCCGTCTGCTCCCTCCAACCGGTTGATCTTTCACATTTTGCACGGGCAGGAGGGACAGGAGGCTGCCAGGCTGCGCCCGGAGCCTGGGTACAGTACAGTTAGCAATGCCCGGCATTCATTAGCACCTCCCAAGCTGTCTGCACTTTTACCAAACGCTCTAGCTAGCTAACATGCACTGGCTCCCTGCACCCTGCTCTTGTCACCCCAGCAAAGGCCTTCACCATGCTTTGGCTCAGCTCAGCCACAGCTGAGGCCTCCAGTCTTGGCTTGGGCCATTTCAACTTTGTTACAGTTCAGCACAGTGACACAATGGGAAGCCAGGCAGCTTTGTCAGAGTTCATAGAACTTTATAGAGGAGAACATAAATCCCTCTTTTACTCCTTTACCCTTGATTCTCTGTTCCATCCAGGGAAACTGTGGCAGAGATATATATGAAAATGTAAATCAGAGTATAACACACACAATTCTGGTGGTTCAAGTTGTGTTTGCAGTGAAAAATTATTCAGAGTAACTCACTATAAATATGCTATAAATAGGACACATGGTGGGAAAAACCGTCACCCATCATCAGCAAGGGTGAGGTTAGCGGCTTACGGCTTTGCATGCCAAAAAACACAAGGGGCAATATTTGTTGGTGTAAGCCAGTGAGGGATCATGATCATTGCACTTGCAACTTCTGAAGCCAAACAACTTTGCTTTATTATTTGTAGGAAAGGTGTCACCTAAACAGTGTTGGGGTCACTATTCAATAAGTAATTAAGTAATTAAACATTCTTCCCTGAAGAAAGTAATTTGTTACACCACAAGTTACATTATTCATCCATCCATCCATCCATTTTCTTCTGCCATGGAGTGAGAGGTGGGGTACACCCTTGACAGGTCGCAGAGCTTGCATGTTACATTATTACTGTGTTTTTCCACACCATGGCCTGACAGTTGGTACGGGCCTGACTGCTCATCACTGCTTTTGTTATCTTTTGAAGATCAAGCTTTGGCTCCTTTAACATCATCCTGGGTCTGGGTTTATTCGCTACTTTGTATTACCATGCAATTTTTCCAGATGTTGTATGTTAACAGCAGGTGGATAGTTTTTTCTGGTCTGGGTGCAATTTGCACTCTAGCACCATATTATTGTAACTAATGTTAGCTCCATATCTCCACTTCTCAAAAGCTTTTCTTCTTTCACCACACAGACTGAAGTCTTGTAGCAAGTATACAGGGAAAGGGCACATTTGATTTATTTATTTTTGTCTATCCACTCATCATACAAATAATTGAAGAACTTTTGCAATGCAAGTAACAACTGCTTGATTAGTAAAATTAGTGTGACTAATTAATTTACAATAATTAGCAGTATTAGGATATTGTATTAGAAAACAAAAAGTAATTTTTACTCAGTAATGCATTTATTGTATGCTCAACAGTCCATCCAAATTGTTGGTAACTTGATAGAAATATTAACAGTTTTATAAGTGCATACAAGCATGAGAATATCTTGTTTTTTTTCCTCTTTCTTTTCTTTCTTTCTTTTTTAAACCAGAAGAAGAGGCCTTTAACACACACTCACACACACATATGGTTGGCACTCTGCTGAGTGGGTCACTTTTACACTTTACACTATCATATGACTTAAT
The DNA here is from genome assembly GCA_015108495.1 of Heterochromis multidens. NCBI lineage: Eukaryota > Metazoa > Chordata > Actinopteri > Cichliformes > Cichlidae > Heterochromis > Heterochromis multidens. Next base: position 6,500 of record VUQS01032587.1, on the reverse strand, counting down.
GACAGTTCTCAGGGAAGGAGAGAAACAGGAGAGAGGGAGGAGGGAGCTAAAAATCAGACCTAAGGGCTCGGGCTGCAGCAAGCAGCATACAAGGTGTGCCTTATCTCATCACGCATCTCTTTGTTTAACACTTCCATTCCTCCCCTTTCTCTCCCCTTTTTGCCCACTCTCTCTCCCATATCATATGTTCTCTCTCTCCTCCCTTTCCTTTCATTTAGTCCTCTCTCTTTCCCTCACAAGCTCAACAGGCTGGGAATACCTCTGAGAGCTGCGACCGGGGTGCAAAGAACACAGCAGGAGTGGTATTTGCCAGTCTTGGCACTTTCCCAGCCAACTCCATTAAAGCCTGAATATACTCATTCTGAACTGCATCTGAAAAAACCTTTTAAAACAGAGTTCTTTCGTGGTTCCTGAAATGTGTAAATGCAATCCTCCTGTATGCTTAAATATTATTATGAATCATTTGACATTATCATGCAATAGCCTTTTAATTTAATAAATTATTACAAAAGGAAATTAGTTTAAAGTGAGATAAACCAACTTTAGAAGAAATAACACAACCTTCAGTTAAACTACTGGGTCAAACTGTGGAGCGGGCCCCACTGATGGGGCATACAGCCAGAGCAGGTGAAAAGAAGTTTAGTTAAATTTAAATGATTTCTGGAGGGAAAAGACTGGTTGATGCAATCTTATATTTCACTAAAATTCAATTCCTATCTCTTTTTTTCTTTGTTCATGATTGAAAATAAATTGTGGGTGTAAGGTGTGAATTCTTTTTCAGCTTTTGAAGTGAGATATTCCAGAAAAAAAAGTTTAAGAGCCACTGTCTTAGACAGGAAAAGCTGAATTCATAATGAGAAAAATGTAGTTCAAATTGGATTAAAGGTTAAGATTTTCCATTTGGAATCAAATACATAAGTAATGGTGGCGGTGCCAAGTGAAGAAATCAAACATGGAAATACCATAACAACATTCAAAAATACATTCTAAAAAAGCATGTGCACACACAAAATGTCAAAAGTCTAGTGTATGACAGAGAAATCCTTTGTATAGTGTAGAAAAAAAGGATTTTTGACTTGTCAAATAGGATGTCCAAGATGTAGACATAATGATATAATGATAAAAAGAAGGCTCATGCCATTTTCACTCATGGGCTCCTTACAATTTCGGGAAAATCAGGTTTGATTATATCATCAGGCCTGATGTCAAGTATGGGTCTGATTATAAAATATAATAAATATATCTATAAAAACTGTTTGGTTAAGGTGAAAGTGCTGACTGGACAGAACATGCTGGAGACAAGGGCACGTGACACCCACTTCCTTGCTGTGAATACTGGACAGTTACCTGCTCTCTTCGAACATGGGCTCAATCACAGACATTGCACTCGGGAGCTGGCAGGATAAAGACTGTTCACTATCCGATCCAACAGATTCAGACATTTGTGTTCTCACATACAAATCTAGAAAAGTTAAGATCTGCAGTGAGCTTGTCAAAAAGGTTTTAGTGACAACAACCTCACAGAATTCAGCCCAAGATGCTTTCTATTACTCAAACACTGCAGTTTCTTAACAGCACGTTTTTCAGAATGAAAAGTTACTTAATACTTTCATTACACTAGAGCACATCCTCCACTGAAAACAGTCTCATCAGAGGCCTCTGATATCATCTACTGCTGCTATCTAATATAATAAATATTGCAGGGTTTGACAGGAAGTTCAACTTTAAATTCAAGCAGTTTTGAAATAACCTTATTTCCCTTTTCAGTTTATAATTCTTGCTTAACAAATAGCATTTGTTCATATGTCATCATCAAGTCGGTTTGTTATTTCTGTCACTGTGGGTACAAATCCATCACTGCCTAAGGCTATGGTAAATGTTGCTCTTTGGGGCACCACCACTGTTGCATGCAAACAGCAAGACGTCAAAATATCTGTCAGTCATTCAGACCGTAAACTGCTTAGAAGAAACTACAAGGTGATTAGTGAAGATTAGTGATTGCTGCTGCCTCACAGCAAGACTGTCCTGGTTTCAAACCCAGGTAGGGCTCTTCTGTGTGGAGTTTGCATGTTCTCCCTGTGCTGAGTCAGTTTTCTCTGAGATAGATAGATAGATAGATAGATAGATAGATAGATAGATAGATAGATTGGTATGAGGTATTAGATAGATAGATAGATAGATTGGTATGAGGTATTAGATAGATAGATAGAGGTATGAGGTATTAGATATCTTCATTACTAGAAGAAGGACTCGTTCTATGGTAATTGGTTTTTTAAGTGCTCTCTTGTCACAGAGTATAACAGAATAACACTATGTGTATAGCTTTTTTTTAATTGCTGAGTTGCTAGTTTGAATGGAAAAAGCATTATACTGGTTAATGGAGGTAAGTACATTTTAGATTTCTTATAGGTTGTAGTGGGTGTGTTAACTTTGTTCAGTGCTAACAAGCTTCTTCATCTGAACAACCCACCAGCATGAAAAAGCTATCAAACAAGGCATTTCACACGACTGGAGGTTATCCGATCAATGTCTGCTGATCCATAACCCTTGTAATTCACTCTCGCTGCTACTTGTCAGTCTCATTTCCTCTAGCTGCAGATGAGGCACCATGATGCGTGCCCTCAGGCTACCATAAATGCTGTGTTTTTTCAAAGAGTATAGTAATATGGACTGAGGGTTTATGCCACGGCCTAAGCTCGTTGAAGGCACATTATGATCATTCTGTTCTTCCATGAGCAAATCCATCTGTTACTCATGTTCGCTGCAGCATGCTAGTCACCCTGACAAACACTTTTGAAATATAGTTTCAGGCTAATCATCTCAATGGAAGACAACCCGAGAAAAGCTGTTCCACTACATCCTGCAGTAGGAGGGGGTTAATGACATGTGATAGGGAATCTATTTAACTACTGAGCCCTGTCATTCTCAATACACTCATGATGAACATAGATGGGGAGGGAGCAGAGAATCTGAAAACTAATTAACACTTAAGTACATGACAAGGCTGTCACGTCTGTTATGTTGTGGACTTTAACAGTTTGGTTCTGACTCAATTTCTCAATTTGCATTTTCTTTGTTTCATATATATATACAATCTATGGCAAGTGACTTTCTGACATCTTTGATTTAATTGCAATTTATAAGTACTGCAATAGTTTGTCAAACTTCAAGACAAATCACTACTTTCATCCAATGTTTTCCCTCTGAGAAAAAAAAAAGCAGTAAAGAAGGCTTGCCACAAACATGAAAAGCAAGTGAGACATGGCTGTTTTTTTGGATCCGCAAACATCCGCAGTGGAAAAACTGCAAAAAGGCCACCGCTGACTTGAACTAATTTTAGGTGATGCCATGCGCACAGGACAACCTGCTGGGCCCAAAATGGGCCTTCGCCATGCCATGACAAACAAGTAGTGGGCGAAAAGAGAAAGGGAAAATTGATAAATGCAGCAGCCCACGCCAGTTTTCTTTTCCAAGTGAACAATACCAACATTGTTCAGCAGGGGCTCTGGCACAGCTTACACGGTGGTGGCTGATTGTTTTGTAAAATCAACAACTTAGAAAATAGATTTCTGAGATTTCTGGCTCTGGTTTCCAAAGTGGGTAGACTACATACATCTTTTTAAAATGATGCCACCTCTCCACACAAGCTGCACACAGGAAGCAAATTATGGCTTTAACAGAAAAAACCCCCAAAAGGGACTGTTGTTTGTGTTTAAGTTATATGCTTTCATTTTATATTTACATTAATCTTAATCCCTATATTGCTTCTGATAGGCCTTCAGCAATCTATGGCTATACATCTGCAGGCTGCATCAAGTCAGCTCCCATTTTTCTTTCAGCTCAACATGAGCTGTTTAGGCAGATGCTAAATGTGAACAGCGTACTTTGTCCTTGTTCCCCAGATCCACCCCTTACACCACATTCAGCATACTGGCCTTTGTCTGCTTTAACTGAGCCCCCCGCTTCTTTTAATGGCCTGTTTAATACTTATTGAAACAGAGCTAGTGCTGGAGGTTAAATACATCTTAATGCACTACGTTAATCCTTTCATTAAAAGAAATGTAAGGCTGGTTGAAAGCTGCAAGATTGCCTCCATTAATTAGGTGGTCTCTCTGCCCTGTAGCGCTGCCCGCCAAGCCGTGTGTCACCGCTTTTAAATGATGGGAGAGGGCTGCAGAAACAGGGGGCCACCGGCCGTACAAACTGCTAATACAACTGGCAGAAATGGATAAAAGAGGAGCCAGAGTTTTATTTAGCAAGGCATTAAAAGAAAGCATGCTTGTACAAGCTTCAGTGCACTCTGCTCTTTGGTAAAAACTTATAATTGTTGGTAGGAATGGAGATGAAGACATGATGCTTTTGGGTTTAAGAAGAAAATAGGAAAGTTTTACTTGAAAGGCAAAAAAGTCACATAGTTTTGTTCTTTTTTCATATAAATATATATCTAATGCCACTGATTTAAGACAATCACAATATCTATTACTTGGACTTGATGCTTTCCCACACTTATTTTTCAGTATTTGCCATGAGTATTATCTTTCTCACACTTACACTTCTATTACATTCTCCACCTTGAGTCGTCTCACTACAAATTGTAATCACAGGAATTTACCAGCTAGGATAATTTGTTTGTTTTTCACAGGGTGGAGAGTTGGCACTGCGGCATTTTGATCCCCATGCTGCTGTTCCTGACTCCTGTACAGAATGGTCCTCTCTCCATAGTGAGGCAGGCAGGCCTTGTCTGGGCTCCAAGCCATGCTCTACGGGTGAGGGTGTGTGGTCACAACACTCCTGCGCCCCACAACCCTACCCTCCTCCACACACTCTATTGCCTTCACCCAAATCCAAACCCATCTCCTTCAACCTCCCATCCTTGTCGCTTCCGCTCTATTTTGGACTGAGCGCCTGTTCTTTCTGCTCTATTTTACAAAAAGAGAGGACTTTTTTGGTGGTTTCAGCATCGCTGCAGAACAATATCAGATACACTGCAAGTGATCTGTTGAGATCAAAAAAATTTTTTTAACCCACAAACTGTCCAGACAGTACGATATCAGTAATGCAGAAATCGAAGGCCGCAGTGGACAGCTCCTCTCCAGAGTCACATAAGCAGATTGCAGTCATCTTGAATGCTGCTCTACTACCACCCACCGACAACCAACCCCCCACCCTCCCACCCCGCATCCCCCGCCCTGCTGCTGCACTCCGCTTTAATTTCCCGACACTTTGAAAGCTTTTCTCACTGTATATTTTATCACTTTTTCTTAAGACTTGCGCTCAGCTACGCCTCAGCTCCTTTTAAAATACAGAGCCAAAAAACAAGACAACTCGCTTCTTGGATTCTCTCTCTCTCTCTCTCTCTCTCGCTCTCTCTCGCTCCTCCACTCTCTCATCCCATTGTGAACAGGCTTATTGGAAAGAGCGCACTTAACAGAAGAATTTCACACTGTATTAGAAAAATGCATCTTTTCACACCTGTAAATATCTTGTCTAATCTGCTTGGTAACCAGCCCCTCTGAAGAAGGGCCACATGCTGTACAGCAGAGGGGCGATGGGGGAATTTGCTTCTACTGCCAGAATAAGAGAGAGGACACACAATTATCTTGTACATAGCAATCCTTAAATTATAGAAAAGATATTCAGCTGTATATACATGAAAACTGTTTTTCTGTTTCTTTGTCTACCAATTGTGGCCGCAAGTGTTTTCATTCATCACTTGCTAAAAACGAAAAGTCAAATAAATAGCAGCAAACACCATCTATTAATTGCTAACATGCGGTTGGGTAATGTTATGTGATTGAAGTGTGACAAAAAGTTGTGAGGTTTATTTATTTTTTGTTGCTGTTGCGACGGAGCTGGTAGATCTGTGGGCGTGTAATCGCACCGAGGTAGAGACACTCGAAGAGAGGCACACATTACATCTCACCGTGCCAACAAGTTCAGGAGTGAAATCCTGTGGATGTGAGCACATGTAAAGTCATCATAACATTGGAACAAGGTTATCTGAGAAATGGCAGTTTATATGGCAGTTTATGTTTTACCTTCATGAATAGAAAATATGCTGACTGATTGGGAGGATTTTGCACATGCGCAAATGCACACACTCACAAGTGAACAACACACACTCTTATGAATACATGCCTGCAAATACACCTTGGCACACCCCCATCAACAACCACCTGGGATCCCCTTGAAATTAATACAAATGTCACACTGTTGAATTTCATTACAAACATCAGCAACTCCAGACTCAGTTTTTCAGGGCTCTCATTGTTCATCCACACAAGTTCTGACATGCAGCTATCGTTTTATGGTGATCAATCGATCAGCTGGTATGCTGTTGAAGAACAGGTGAAATTTCAAGCGGACAAGTGTCAGCATGCCCTGTACACAACACTCAAGCACTGCTGCTGGCTCTTCGTTAACCCCCCTCCTATGGCTCTCTGATGTCTCTAATTGCCTACAGAATACACACCCTTCCAACCCAACCCCACCCCTCCACA
>VUQS01032585.1:12390-23835 GCA_015108495.1 Heterochromis multidens | reverse complement strand
TATTAGTCAAAAGAACAATTAAACCTTAACAGTGTTTTGGCAGAACAGCTGAGTGTTGCAGATATTAACAGTAAATATAGAGGTAATCTTCTTCTTCTTCTTCTTCTTCTTCTTCTTCTTCTTTCGGCTGCACCCTTTAGGGGGCGCCACAGAGATCATCTGCCTCGATCTCACCCTATCCCTAGCATCCTCTTCTGTAACACCAACCCTCTGCATGTCCTCCTTCAATACATTCATCTTCTCTGTGATCTTCCTCTTTTCCTCCTGCCTGGCAGCTCCATATTCAACATCCTTTCTCCTCTGCACATGTTCAAACCATGTCAGTCTCACCTCTCTTAACTTTGTCTCCAAACTGCTCTACCTGAGCTGTCCCTCTGATGTACTCATTTCTAATCCTGTCCATTCTGGTCACTCCCATTGAAAATCTTAGAACTTCAACTCTGCCACCTCCAGCTCAGCTTTACTTCTCCATCAACACTCTCCAAGCAATCTGTGGTGCTCTTTCTCAGCATGAAGCCATACACCTGCTCACTGATTGTCACCTCTCTTCTTAACCTAGCTTCAACAACTCTTTCCCATATCTTCACGGTATGGCTCATCAGCTTTATCCCTCTGTAGTTACTAGAGCTCTGCATTTCACCCTTGTTCTTGAAAATTGGTACCAGCACACCTCTTCTCCATTCCTAAGGCATCCTCTCACTCTCCAGGATTGTGTCCAACAATCTGTCCACTGCTCTTTCTTCTAGACATCTCCATACCTCCACAGGTATGCCATCAGGACCAACCGCCTTTCCACTCTTCATCCTCTTCATAGCTGTCCTCACCTCCTCCTTACTAATCCTCTGTACTTCCTGATTCCCTAACTATCGCTATCTATAACCACCCTAACCTGCTGCACATCCTTTCCAGCTCAGTCTCTCTGCCTAGACAATCAATACAACTCCTTTTCACCTTTCTTAGTGTCCAGTCTCACATAAAACTCACTATAAGCCTTTTCCTTTGCTACCTCTGTCTTTGCTGTATGTCTAGCGTCCCAGTACGTCTATCTACTTTCTTAAAAATACAGAGGTAATGGTGTTGAAATAGTGTGTCCACATGAAAAATGTAGACAGGAGTCAGAGGACTGACAACCTAAAGAAACAAGTATGGTGCAAATGCTCAACTAACACACTTTAACTTAAACTAAACTTAAATTAGTCAACAGAGATTCAATAAACCTGCTTTAATGTTTTGATGTTCAGTATGCTGCATTATGCAAATTTTAGCTGAAATAAGACAAACTATATACAGTTTTAAAAAAGTAAGCACAAAAATACTGATGACACCTGAGGCTCAGTTGTTAAAATCTTCAGAAAGTAAATGTACAATATATAGAACAACAACACATTTCTTTGTTTGAAATGTCATTTAGAATGCATGAATTTGTTCTGTGCTATGCTTTGGCTTAGTCTTTTAAATCCAAAGATATGCTTACATACTTTAGACGGGCCACAGAAGGTTTGGTTGCATTTGAAGCAAAGACGTTAGACCCAAACATCTTTAGCCCAAGAAACTTTTGTAATGCCCCAAACAGAAAATCACTAATCAAATGATGAAAGTGCTGCGACAGCTTCAGTGCATTGACACTGATGAGCAAATTGTGCATTTAACTCTGAATTAAATACATGCACCTACAGATTTGTATGAGGTTAGTTGTTTTGTAAATGACAAAAACCAAATAAACAGAAAAAAAAAATCAGCACTGGCCAATTTTATATGCTCTTGGCCAAAGAACTATATCAGTGCATCACTAAAAAAAATGATTACTTGTTGAAACAACTAAAACATGTTTATTTTCTATTTTCTCAAAAGAAAAGTGTAAAGCATTAGCATGATGATGTTTCATGATGTTCACAGCATCACAAAGCCTTGAAATCTCTTTTTTCTAAACCAAAATGAAAGGTTCAGCGTTTCTTCCTTGCAGAGTTTCTTCCTTGTTAATTGTGGCACTGGAGCAAAAAGACAATTACCTTTGTCATACTGAAAAAAAACAGCCTCCTTTAACCAATTTGGATGCCACTGCACCCAGTCAATAATCAGGTATATGATTACCCCATTACTTCTACACTTTTAATTGTTTAATTGTTTGCTTCATGTTGCATGTATAGTTTCCTGGCTTTACCTCTATGGCTTCTGGGCATGGATTCATATTCGATAAATATAACCATGCTGTTGATCTTGTCATTTACAGTATGTCCCAAAATATTGAAATGCACTGCTCAAAAATATTACATCAGAGTATAGCATCAAGTCAGCTAAACTTCTGGGATATTGATCTGGTCAGTTAAGTAGCAGAGGGAGTTGTTAATCAGTTTTAGCTGTTTTGGTGTTAATGAAATGATCAACAGGTGCACTAGAGGGGCAACAATTAGACAACCCCCAAAATAGGTATGGTTTTACTGGTGGAGGCCACTGATATTTGTTCCCTCCTCATCTTTTCTGACTGTTTTTTCACTAGTTTGGCATTTGGCTAGGGTCAGTGTCACTACTGGTAGCATGAGGCGATACCTGGACCCTACAGAGGTTGCACAGGTAGTCCAACTCCTCCAGGACAGCACATCAATATGTACCATTGCCAGAAGGTTTGTTGTGTCTCCCAGCAATAGCAGTTTCAAGAGCTTGGAGGAAATTACAGGAGACAGGCAGTTACACTAGGAGAGCTGGACAGGGTCGTAGAAGGTCCTTAATCCATCAGCAGGACCGGTATCTGCTCCTTTGTGCAAGGAGGAACAGGATGAGCACTGCCAGAGCACTGGTGTGAATGTCTCTGATCAAACAATCAGAAACAGACTTCATGAGGGTGGCATGAGGGTGGCATGAGGGCCCAATGTCCTCTAGTGGGCCCTGTTCTCACTGTCCGGCACCGTGGAGCTCGATTGGCATTTGCCGAAGAATACCAGAATTGGCAGGTCCACCACTGGCACCCTGTGCTTTTCACAGATGAGAGGAGGTTCACCCTGAGCACATGTGGCAGACATGAAAGGGTCTGGAGAAGCAGTGGAGAACGTTATGATGCCTGTAACATAGTTCAACATGAATGGTGTGGTGGTGGGTCAGTGATAGTCCGGGGAGGCATATCCATGGATGGAAGCACAGACCTCTACAGGCTAGGCAACGACACCCTGACTGCCATTAGGTATCGGGATGAAATCCTTTGACCCATTGTCAGACCCTACGCTGGTGCAGTGGGTCCTGGGTTTCTCCTGGTACACGACAATGCCCGGCCTCATGTGGTGAGAATATGCAGGCAGTTCCTGGAGGATAAGTAATTGATACCACTGACTGGCTCCCATTCTTGCCTGACCTAAATCCAATAGAACACCTCTGGGACATTATGTTTGGGTCCATCCGACACCACCAGGTTGCACCTCAAACTGTCCAGGAGTTTAGTGATGCTCTGATCGAGATCTGGAAGGACATCCCCCAGGACACCATCCGTCATCATCGTCAGGCATGTGTACAAGCACGTGGGGGTCATACAAACTACCAAGTACCATTTTGAGTTGCTGCAATGAAATTTGGGCAAAATGGACCAGCCTGCTGCATCATTTTTTCACTTTGTTTTTGAATTCATCCCTCTGTAGGTTGATCATTTTCATTTCCATCAAACAATGTGGCATCCTTTCATTCCTAACACATTACCTTGTCCATATCAGTATAGAGATCCAGCATCATAGAGATCTGATGTGTTTGCCAAGTGTTCCTTTCATTTTTTTTAGCTGTGTATATTGTTAATTAAGTAGCTGTATTTGGAAAAATGTAACCAATTTTTTTTTAGCAACATGTTGATAGAATTTTTTTTGTAGTATTTGAACATTCTTTAACCTTTCTGAGTTAACCTTAACGGCCATATCTTCTGATCGAGTTCATAAGTGTACGTCTGTTTATATATATTTATAGCTTCTATGATATTTGATATGATATTTGATATGCTTTGGTTGTTAGAAACATAAGTACTATTGTATGTGAGGTTTCAGCTTAGTGTATGTTGGATGGGCTGATCTTGGAAACATCAGGAGTAAAACATTAAAATACAAGTTGCTTTGTCCCGGATCCAAACTGAATTTAGCATATACTAAATTCCTGAAAATAGGGTGGGTTCAAGAGATTATAATAAGCTGACTCATCATCTTCTATTTCAGCCTTCCCAACATATGACATAAACATGTCAGACCCTTGTGCATTTGGACAAGCAACCTCAAACAACCTTTATTTTGATGTTTGTTCTGTTTTATACCATAGCTGTAGGCTGCAGGACTGCATCTGCAGGATGTCAGAATGCAACACAATTTGCCTAAAGTGTAGTTGTCATAATCTTAAAATGCCATATTTGCATTTGTAGCCCTACACTTGTATAATTAACTTTATTTTTGTTGCCATATACAGGTCTTGATTTAATATACAATTAAAGAAACTTGATTGAACAAAACATGAACATAATATCTGGTAATCACTGCAGGTTTCAATATTATTTTACCTAAACACATTTTGCTAATGATTCAAGGTTGATTTCTTTGAAAGGAAACCATCTAATCATTGTTTCCTCAATATGAAATGACAAACAAAGTGATGGATGGGTAAGTCACTGTAATAATCACATTTTCATTAGCATTAAATGAGCACCACAAGGGCTTCTGCACATTTCCTGTGATGTGATTTTTGTAATAAGCTCAGCATGACGTTTTTTTTTTTTTTATCTTACTGGCCCACAAAAGGTTTAAAAGTACAAATGAGTATAAAACATATTCCTGAACTGTGAAAGTCCCACTAAAAGTCAAACACCATCTCCTTTTTTATGATTCCTATTTTTCTGTCCCAGATTTCACTGCATTATTGTTTATGGTGGATTTAGTTTATGTATGAGCATTTGCTACCTTTGTAGTAGCTAATAAACCAAATAAACAATAAACACTTAATTTTAAAAGTACGTATTTGATAGTTTCAAGTTGGTTTTTGGCAAATGCTTAGCAATAACAAATTTATTAATGAGGATAGCACTTGTATTGAGTGATTTAGTCAGTCAGGAGATTCAAGTCAGTTTTCATTTGGGATCCTATCTTTGAACAAACAGCTCAGAGGTTCATTTACTGATCAGTGTTGTTTACAGTCACCAGAAAGCCTCAGAAATTCATGTTTCCAGATGTTGGCGGGATTCAGTCTCAATGGGATGTGACTGAGAAAAGAGAATTAAGTGGAGCGAAGCTAAATGAGATCTGCCGTGCTGCAGGCGCTGGGGGATTTTATGGGTGACAGAGAATCTAATCTATGCAAATCAATTTACTCTCTGCTGACAAATTTGAGTTTTAAGCAAATATAATGATTGGTGCATTTTGGCCGAGTGCAGCAAATATAAAAGTAATAAGAGTAAAATAATGTTTATTAGTTGTTTTGTTAAACATGCTCTCCTTAAAAAAACACAACAGCAGACATTTTCACTCATCATTGCACTACCATTATCACTAACACCACATCCAGCAAATCAAGTCATCCGGTCCAAGTCTGCTTCTGCACAAAACTTTCACTGCATCTACTTTACTGGCATTAACTAAATCTGTCTAGTTGTGACTGTGTGAACAGCTCATCTGTTAACTACATCATTCATTTACAGTAACATCACTGAGAACAAACAGTGAGTCGTCCTTTGGTACAGGAAATGGACAGGACACACAGAGCCAAGTAGACATCCTGTTCCTCTTCTACCTGTATCTAATCGGTTTACGTGCTTTGGACTTCTGATTTCATGCCTCACATCCTTCAGGGTGTCAATTTTAATAAGCATCTATAATTCACTGCCAGAAGAAAAAGATCAAACCTCAAACAATCTCGCACAGAAAATCATTTTAGAACAACAGTTGCTACTGTGACGTGTTTTTAAGTTGAGTCAGAAAAAGATGAAGATATGATCTTATCATTGGCGTGTCTATGCAGAACATGTGCAGCCCTTTATTTCTTGAATTTAACCTGTGTGATTTAAATGACTAATCTTCATGAAAGATTTTTATGGCTGCTGCACGTCTGAAAATCATTTTGTAAGTGTACTGTTGAGTGATGTATGAAGGCGCATTAGAGACGCATCGGGGGGATAAAAGAGGAAAATATTTATATCTATGTTATGATGTATTTTGAGAATAAAGTTGAAATTTTGAATAAAGTGAAAACATCAAGAATAGAGTTAATTTTTTTAAGATTAGAGTCAACTTTTCATTAAGATGGACAAGAAGTGTTGACCTTATTCTCAGAATTTTTGATTTTATTCTATTCAAAAATATTCATTTAAAAAAAGTAAGTGTGCTCAAGATTTTCATGTATGCTGTCAAATATCATTTGCCACAAAATAAGGTACAGGCATGTCCCTATAAGATCGAATTGTTATAACTGTGGTAAAGCCTCAACTTTTATCAAGCACTTTTTCAAATCTTTTGCCAAAAACTGCTTTTTTTCCTTTCCATAACCATGAATATTGTATTTCAGTAGCTTAAAGCTAATTGGACATAAGATATGAACTAAACTCCTGGGTCAAACTCCTTCAAGCGGTTCACCCAGCTATCCATGGCCTTACCAGCTGATTGTCACTCTTTGGGTGTTAAATACTACCATTTTATCAAAAGATATACTCAAGAGGTGTTCTTTTTCAGCAGTGCCTGAAACACTGTGTAAAATATGTCTCACTCTCAACTCATCACACATAGATGACCCCTTGGTGTCAAATCTTTACAAAAATAAAAAACAAAGCTAATGTTATGAAAGAGCGTATTTTCAGCCAAACCATGATCCACTCAAACGCTTGCGAAGTGCTCCAGCCTGATAGGGCCGCTGGAGATGATCACACCCCTTCAAAATAAACCTGGTAATTCCTGCAGATGCGTTGCACCACATTCCAGAAGCGGCTCTCTGGTCCATGTCACTTAAATGAGACGAGTCTATTTTTTACAGAATTCACGTCAAGTTGCACAGAGCAGGTAAGAAGGGCAAGAAGTCAGAGACAGGAATGGAATTGAGAATCTGGTAAATTTTTTAAATAAAAGATCCAGTGCAAATGACATGCTCTGCTTCTAAAATGCTCCCAGCATGATTTTTGAAGCTGTGCTAATGACGCCTACGTTGGAGATGTCACAGACACAGAGGTGGTGTATTTTTGTGAATTCCCTAACCCTTTCCTAATCTAACCAAGCAGCAATGAAAGCAAAAATAAAAATCAAGTGAAAACAAAGTGCAAAACATAAAGGTCCAAACAGGATTTGAAACACAGTCCTGGCTAATGAACCTGTGAGTTATGCTACCACTACTCCTCCAGTCTCAAATAGTAGACTTTGTAGAGTTTTAAAATTATCAGTTGTTGATAAATACTGATTCAACTGCTTCCCCATAGACTTCCTGCAATGGACACCTTGTGTGAAACTGTTTCCTCCAGCAGCAGTATTAATTACATATTATAAATACTGCAAATATAATTAGTCAGAGAAATTGATGCTAATATGCATCTTTACAATACCTACAGTACATGTAATCAATTAACCCACTTGAAAGTCTATATATATAGTGTGTTAGAATATGAGGAAATTAATACCTCACCTCCCTTTACACACACAAATATACTCAGCTAAATAAACTTATGGATACAGGCAATAGCTAATCGATGTTGAAAATGAACCCATGCAGCGAGTTCTGTTCTGAACACCATCACCCATGAATCACTTTGTCTATACAAGGCCATTACTGAGAGCTATTAACTACACAGTAATCAGCCTGCAACTCATTGGTAATGAGAAGATAAATCACAGGAATTCAAGCCAGTGACGGAAGCAGTGGACGACAGAACAGAGCTAAAGCTGACACATGCACACACTGCTTTTCAAAACAAGACATTTTTTGGAAAATCAGAAAAAAATACTGATGAATGTTAACTGGAAAGAGCTCTGACAATATGAATGATATACTATACACTGACAATAATAACCATACTTTGTCATATACAGTATCTTTACACTTTAACTTGCAGTCTGAGAAGTGATGTGGAATGGTAGCACAGGTTTTGGTCCAAATCTCCGGACCCTAAACACGTGTGTTGTTAAAGCTTTTCAACCTGAATCCCAGTATAATATTATCGAGAAGAAAAACATTACTCAAAGTAGCATATCAAGGTCAACACATTCAAACAGTTGGGATTCCTCTTAATATTCCTATGAACTTTTTACATGCAGAAAGATGTGGGGACAACTGACCAAGAGTTGTGATTCTAACCTTCTAATAAATATAACATGTACAGTAATGTGAAAAAGAAAGTTTTCACAGGACTCTATGTAGTCCTGTGAAAAACTAAGTATACTTCATGATTCAGTAGCTTGTAGAATCATCTGTAGCAGCAAGTAATTCAAGTAATCATTTTCTGTATGACTTTATCAGTCTCTCACATCATTGTGGAGGAATTTTGGCCCACTCTTCTTTACAACGTTGCTTCTGTTCGTTGAGATTTGCGTACATTTTTTTATGCACAGCTCTCTTAAGGTGCTGCCACAGCATTTCATTAAGGAGTTAATGGTTTACTCAGTGACTGCAAGGAGCCCAGGTCCTGTTGCTGTGAAACAAACCCAAATCATCACCCCTCCACCACCGTGCTTAACAGCTGGTACAAGGTGTTTGTGGTGATATGCTGTGTTTGGTTTTCACCAAACATGGCATTGTGCATTATAAACATATCTACTTTGGTCTCGTCTGTGCAAAGGACATTGATCAAGAAGACTTGTGGTTTGTTCAGATGCAACTTGGCAAACTTAAGTTGTGCTGCCATGTTCTTTTTTGAGAGAAGAGGCGTTTTCCTGGCATCCCTTCCAAACAAGCCATACTTGTTCAGGCTTTTTATAATTATACTGTCATGAACTTTGACATGTAACATACTAACTGAGACCTGTAGAGTCTGAGATGTAGCTCTTGGGTTTTTTGCACTTTCTCTGAGCATTGCATGGTCTGACCTTGGAGTGAATTTGCTGGGATCTCCACTCCTGGGAAGATTGTGGTTTTTGTGTTAACACACCAGACCATCAAACTGCCAAAACCTCTGCTTTTACAGAGGTGCTCGCACTGGCTGGTGATCAGTTAATCAAGTGCATTTGATTAGCAGCAGCTGGCTGCAACTAACCCTCTTAATTCCTATGGAAGCAGTGAGGGTGTGCCTATTTTTTTCACAGAACTGCATAGACTTTTTCACATGACTGTATTTACACCAAGCAGAAGTAAAGCTAATAAGCTAATAATATAGCAATTTTTTTTTTATTCAAAAATGCAACCAATGACTGAACCAATTTACAAAATGGTAAATAATGACACATATGTTGATATGATATTAAATACATGATATTAAAAGTTTTCATGAAAAGCACCAGGTCATGTGAAACATTTACATAAATGAAATGTGAAAGGATGTTATTTAAGCTTCTGAAAACATTAATGTTGGTCCTGTGATTCAAACATCCCAGAATATTTTTTAAATGTTGGTAATTTTTTTTATATGCTAAAAAAAATAAATCAATTTTTGCACCTGTATAACCTTTTCATCCGTGTATTATCATTGTGATTACATTTTGTTTACTGCTTCGGTTGGACTTAAGTCCCTTCATAACTAAGTGCATTCAATATTTCTTTTTCATTTCTACACTAGCAACAGCACTGCATTAAATCAATCATCTCCAGATAACTGTGAGTGTTTCATCTCATAAAGGAGGGAAGTGCCATGGAAAATGATGCACATGAGAACATCAACCACACGTGCACAAAAACAACTTGTCCGCGACTGCGCATCTTGTCTCGTTTTGCCAAACCCACCATCCCTCCCTTCGTCCCACTTTATGTTTCGCTATTATGTTGGTGAACTGGAGCTGAAGAGAAAGCAGGAAACCTTGACATAGAGCTGAGCTGCTTAATGTGGAGCTGCCACACTAACACATCGTGTGCACGGCCGGAGCGAATGTCGAAAAGCCAGTGACAGACAGACGACACTGACAGTGTGTGCAATGTGTCCTCTTATTCCCCTGAGTGCTCTTCCAAATAAAACAACAATGAATTGCAAATACAAACACAACACAATACAGCTCAAGGATCCAATTAAAAAAAGAAAGGTAATTAGGCTGTTAATTACAAATAATTTTTACTTTGATTAAGTTCCACTCATGCTTTGTTTTAAAGTAAATCTGTCATTTATACTATTACAATAGTGGATGCTCATAATAAACATACACAAAGTTTCAAATAACAATGTTAGTGCACTGTTTGCCACATAATTAGACTGTATTTATTTAGTGGCGCACAGCATGAATGTGCAAATGCATCCAGGTGTGCAAAAGCAGGAAAGATTTCTAAAAGAAATTTAATAAAGAAATAAATAAAGGAGCAATAATCAGCTGCTTCTTCAGTGAAAACCCCATTCTATGGACGGACTCCAACTCCACAGTCTTGTACTGCAGTTTGTGACAGTAGTCAGTGTTCTGCTGTGGAGCCTCGCTGAGCTTGGCGGAGCAACACATGAAGCAGCGTTCACCTGCTGCAGGTTCTGATTGGAGTGGCCCTTCAGCTCAAAGCAAATCTCCAGACCAGAACAAGAACTACCACTGTGAGCTGCAGTCCAAAATGGTGGAGTTGGAGTCCTTTCAAGCATGGGGTGAGATCCTCTCTGGAGAGCAGCAGAATGACACTAAAGAACGCAACAACAGTGACCTACTCAGCCTGACTGTGGGAACGACAAGACGGGAAACTAGCAGATTAGCAGTAAATAACTTCCAAAATACAAGCGACGTGATTGTTAATATGTTTATCTGAAACTCAATGGGACTACCTGTAAAAATAAAGGTTAAATAAAATAATAAAAATAAATCACAGAATATAGTTGGAGGGGTATAAATAATAACTGGGTGGCCCTCACAAATACTGTCGGGGGGGGGACACACCTCAATGTATGTATAAGGCTTCAGATTGCGCTAAACACTCAGTTTCTGGCAGTTTTTTTCCTACTTTTTGCTGTGTGTGATGTCATTGAGAGGGCATGACCTTATATAGTCATCAACCCACCTGCTGTTCAAACCCTTTGTTTACATGGGGCGGCCAATGAGAAGAAAGCTGGCTTAAAGGAAGAGGAGCTAAAACAGGGTTTGTTTTTTTTTCCAGAGAGAAAATTAACTTCAGGGCAGCACAGCAAGAAGGTCCTGGGTTCGACTCCACCATCTGGCCGGGGCCTTTCTGTGTGGAGTTTGCATGTTCTCCCCGTTTTTGCATAGGTTCTCTCCGGGTACTCCGGCTCCCACAGTCCAAAGACATGCAGTTAGAGGGGTAAGGTTAATTGGTGATTCTAAATTGCCCATAGGTGTGAATGTGAGCGTGAATGGTTGTCTGTCTCTCTGTGTTAGCCCTGCGACAGAC